>JAQPPZ010008047.1:0-14432 GCA_028583015.1 Wollemia nobilis
CCCGTTGTCTCTGAATTTCTGCTCTGAAAATCCGCAGACAGGAATTCGTCCCTCCCGGGAGACGAATTGCGGAACGGAATTCGTCCCTCCCGGAGACGAATTTGAATTCGTCTCAGGGTCAGACGAATTGCGAAAAGAATTCGTCCCTGTCAGAGACGAATAGCAGTCTGCAACAAAAAAAAGATGTACCTGTCAAGCACAAACACAAAAATTTAATTATCCCAACCAACTCCCTGTAAAATTTCGTGTCAAACGGAGCTACGGTTGAGAAGTTATGGCCCCGACAAGATGCACTAAAATTTAGAGAAAAATACAAGATTTCCCATTTTTTGTTGGATGGTCCTGCATCACTTATGGGCACATTTGGGGTGCTTTTGGGTTCACCAAAGGGTTCATGGACACCTTTGGGGCATTTTTGAGTGACCAAGCGATTATGGGAATCCTTGGAGCTTTTTGGAGAAAATGACAAAATGCGTAGATTTTTTTTATCTTTGTTTTTAATGATTTTTTTTGTCTACACTAAACAACATTAAACACACACATTCACAAAACCGTGATTATCTCTTTTAAGGATTCTTGGTGTGCCCTAGACTGGTTTAGTGCATTTTGGTGTTTTGTTTTTGTTTTTGTAGGTTTTGAAGATCGTTTAAATGCATTATGACGGCTCATATAACTCCCAAAAGGTCGCCCCTTCAATATACCAGCCAGGCCGATATACCAACCTCTCTATATACCCGCCCTTACGAGAGGGAGACTATAGGTACGTGAGAGCAGAAGGTACGTGGTACGTAGGCGGTACGGAAGGGGGATTGTCCTGTTAATGGCACCTACCATAGAAAACTTATCCTCGCGCGCATGGGAATCACCCCAGCCTACGCTCGGTCCGTCTTCGTCGGGATTTACGCCTAACAACAGCTGACAATCGGGAAATGGATGCAAATCAAGCCAAGGTGGTGATGAAATCCACCAATGGTCTTGATCAAGGGCTGGGGTCTTACGACCAGCTCCTTGGTTTAAGATTGTTTCGTGATGTGTGTGGGATTCGTTTTATCCAACAAAATGAAACTAGCATACATGACTTTTCCTAATGCAATGCAGGATTAAATGAAAACAATTAAAGAAATAGAAACAGAAACAGAAAAAATATAACAGAGATCATGAAAATCCCTACCTCTTCTCTGCCTGCTCCTGTTGTCTCTGAATTTCTGCTCTAAAAATCCACAGACAGGAATTCGTCCCTCTGGGAGACGAATTGCAGAACAGAATTCGTCCCTCCCAGAGACGAATTTGAATTCGTCTCAGGGTCAGACGAATTGCAGAAAAGAATTCGTCCCTGTCAGAGACGAATAGCAGTCTGCAACAAAAAAAAGATGTACCTGTCAAGCACAAACACAAAAATTTAATTATCCCAACCAACTCCCTGTAAAATTTCGTGTCAAACGGAGCTACGGTTGAGAAGTTATGGCCCCGACAAGATGCACTAAAATTTAGAGAAAAATACAAGATTTCCCATTTTTTGTTGGATGGTCCTGCATCACTTATGGGCACATTTGGGGTGCTTTTGGGTTCACCAAAGGGTTCATGGACACCTTTGGGGCATTTTTGAGTGACCAAGCGATTATGGGAATCCTTGGAGCTTTTTGGAGAAAATGACAAAATGCGTAGATTTTTTTTATCTTTGTTTTTAATGATTTTTTTTGTCTACACTAAACAACATTAAACACACACATTCACAAAACCGTGATTATCTCTTTTAAGGATTCTTGGTGTGCCCTAGACTGGTTTAGTGCATTTTGGTGTTTTGTTTTTGTTTTTGTAGGTTTTGAAGATCGTTTAAATGCATTATGACGGCTCATATAACTCCCAAAAGGTCGCCCCTTCAATATACCAGCCAGGCCGATATACCAACCTCTCTATATACCCGCCCTTACGAGAGGGAGACTATAGGTACGTGAGAGCAGAAGGTACGTGGTACGTAGGCGGTACGGAAGGGGGATTGTCCTGTTAATGGCACCTACCATAGAAAACTTATCCTCGCGCGCATGGGAATCACCCCAGCCTACGCTCGGTCTGTCTTCGTCGGGATTTACGCCTAACAACAGTTGACAATCGGGAAATGGATGCAAATCAAGCCAAGGTGGTGATGAAATCCACCAATGGTCTTGATCAAGGGCTGGGGTCTTACGACCAGCTCCTTGGTTTAAGATTGTTTCGTGATGTGTGTGGGATTCGTTTTATCCAACAAAATGAAACTAGCATACATGACTTTTCCTAATGCAATGCAAGATTAAATGAAAACAATTAAAGAAACAGAAACAGAAACAGAAAAAATATAACAGAGATCATGAAAATCCCTACCTCTTCTCTGCCTGCTCCTGTTGTCTCTGAATTTCTGCTCTGAAAATCCGCAGACAGGAATTCGTCCCTCTGGGAGACGAATTGCAGAACAGAATTCGTCCCTCCCAGAGACGAATTTGAATTCGTCTCAGGGTCAGACGAATTGCAGAAAAGAATTCGTCCCTGTCAGAGACGAATAGCAGTCTGCAACAAAAAAAATATGTACCTGTCAAGCACAAACACAAAAATTTAATTATCCCAACCAACTCCCTGTAAAATTTCGTGTCAAACGGAGCTACGGTTGAGAAGTTATGGCCCCGACAAGATGCACTAAAATTTAGAGAAAAATACAAGATTTCCCATTTTTTGTTGGATGGTCCTGCATCACTTATGGGCACATTTGGGGTGCTTTTGGGTTCACCAAAGGGTTCATGGACACCTTTGGGGCATTTTTGAGTGACCAAGCGATTATGGGAATCCTTGGAGCTTTTTGGAGAAAATGACAAAATGCGTAGATTTTTTTTATCTTTGTTTTTAATGATTTTTTTTGTCTACACTAAACAACATTAAACACACACATTCACAAAACCGTGATTATCTCTTTTAAGGATTCTTGGTGTGCCCTAGACTCGGTTTAGTGCATTTTGGTGTTTTGTTTTTGTTTTTGTAGGTTTTGAAGATCGTTTAAATGCATTATGACGGCTCATATAACTCCCAAAAGGTCGCCCCTTCAATATACCAACCAGAGCCGATATACCAACCTCTCTATATACCCGCCCTTACGAGAGGGAGACTATAGGTACGTGAGAGCAGAAGGTACGTGGTACGTAGGCGGTACGGAAGGGGGATTGTCCTGTTAATGGCACCTACCATAGAAAACTTATCCTCGCGCGCATGGGAATCACCCCAGCCTACGCTCGGTCTGTCTTCGTCGGGATTTACGCCTAACAACAGTTGACAATCGGGAAATGGATGCAAATCAAGCCAAGGTGGTGATGAAATCCACCAATGGTCTTGATCAAGGGCTGGGGTCTTACGACCAGCTCCTTGGTTTAAGATTGTTTCGTGATGTGTGTGGGATTCGTTTTATCCAACAAAATGAAACTAGCATACATGACTTTTCCTAATGCAATGCAAGATTAAATGAAAACAATTAAAGAAACAGAAACAGAAACAGAAAAAATATAACAGAGATCATGAAAATCCCTACCTCTTCTCTGCCTGCTCCTGTTGTCTCTGAATTTCTGCTCTAAAAATCCGCAGACAGGAATTCGTCCCTCTGGGAGACGAATTGCAGAACAGAATTCGTCCCTCCCAGAGACGAATTTGAATTCGTCTCAGTGGTCGACGAATTGCGGAAAAGAATTCGTCCTCGTCAGAGACGAATAGCAGTCTGCAACAAAAAAAAGATGTACCTGTCAAGCACAAACACAAAAATTTAATTATCCCAACCAACTCCCTGTAAAATTTCGTGTCAAACGGAGCTACGGTTGAGAAGTTATGGCCCCGACAAGATGCACTAAAATTTAGAGAAAAATACAAGATTTCCCATTTTTTGTTGGATGGTCCTGCATCACTTATGGGCACATTTGGGGTGCTTTTGGGTTCACCAAAGGGTTCATGGACACCTTTGGGGCATTTTTGAGTGACCAAGCGATTATGGGAATCCTTGGAGCTTTTTGGAGAAAATGACAAAATGCGTAGATTTTTTTTATCTTTGTTTTTAATGATTTTTTTTGTCTACACTAAACAACATTAAACACACACATTCACAAAACCGTGATTATCTCTTTTAAGGATTCTTGGTGTGCCCTAGACTGGTTTAGTGCATTTTGGTGTTTTGTTTTTGTTTTTGTAGGTTTTGAAGATCGTTTAAATGCATTATGACGGCTCATATAACTCCCAAAAGGTCGCCCCTTCAATATACCAGCCAGGCCGATATACCAACCTCTCTATATACCCGCCCTTACGAGAGGGAGACTATAGGTACGTGAGAGCAGAAGGTACGTGGTACGTAGGCGGTACGGAAGGGGGATTGTCCTGTTAATGGCACCTACCATAGAAAACTTATCCTCGCGCGCATGGGAATCACCCCAGCTACGCTCGGTCTGTCTTCGTCAGGATTTACGCCTAACAACAGTTGACAATCGGGAAATGGATGCAAATCAAGCCAAGGTGGTGATGAAATCCACCAATGGTCTTGATCAAGGGCTGGGGTCTTACGACCAGCTCCTTGGTTTAAGATTGTTTCGTGATGTGTGTGGGATTCGTTTTATCCAACAAAATGAAACTAGCATACATGACTTTTCCTAATGCAATGCAGGATTAAATGAAAACAATTAAAGAAATAGAAACAGAAACAGAAAAAATATAACAGAGATCATGAAAATCCCTACCTCTTCTCTGCCTGCTCCTGTTGTCTCTGAATTTCTGCTCTGAAAATCCATAGACAGGAATTCGTCCCTCTGGGAGACGAATTGCAGAACAGAATTCGTCCCTCCCAGAGACGAATTTGAATTCGTCTCAGGGTCAGACGAATTGCAGAAAAGAATTCGTCCCTGTCAGAGACGAATAGCAGTCTGCAACAAAAAAAAGATGTACCTGTCAAGCACAAACACAAAAATTTAATTATCCCAACCAACTCCCTGTAAAATTTCGTGTCAAACGGAGCTACGGTTGAGAAGTTATGGCCCCGACAAGATGCACTAAAATTTAGAGAAAAATACAAGATTTCCCATTTTTTGTTGGATGGTCCTGCATCACTTATGGGCACATTTGGGGTGCTTTTGGGTTCACCAAAGGGTTCATGGACACCTTTGGGGCATTTTTGAGTGACCAAGCGATTATGGGAATCCTTGGAGCTTTTTGGAGAAAATGACAAAATGCGTAGATTTTTTTTATCTTTGTTTTTAATGATTTTTTTTGTCTACACTAAACAACATTAAACACACACATTCACAAAACCGTGATTATCTCTTTTAAGGATTCTTGGTGTGCCCTAGACTGGTTTAGTGCATTTTGGTGTTTTGTTTTTGTTTTTGTAGGTTTTGAAGATCGTTTAAATGCATTATGACGGCTCATATAACTCCCAAAAGGTCGCCCCTTCAATATACCAGCCAGGCCGATATACCAACCTCTCTATATACCCGCCCTTACGAGAGGGAGACTATAGGTACGTGAGAGCAGAAGGTACGTGGTACGTAGGCGGTACGGAAGGGGGATTGTCCCGTTAATGGCACCTACCATAGAAAACTTATCCTCGCGCGCATGGGAATCACCCCAGCCTACGCTCGGTCCGTCTTCGTCGGGATTTACGCCTAACAACAGCTGACAATCGGGAAATGGATGCAAATCAAGCCAAGGTGGTGATGAAATCCACCAATGGTCTTGATCAAGGGCTGGGGTCTTACGACCAGCTCCTTGGTTTAAGATTGTTTCGTGATGTGTGTGGGATTCGTTTTATCCAACAAAATGAAACTAGCATACATGACTTTTCCTAATGCAATGCAAGATTAAATGAAAACAATTAAAGAAATAGAAACAGAAACAGAAAAAATATAACAGAGATCATGAAAATCCCTACCTCTTCTCTGCCTGCTCTTGTTGTCTCTGAATTTCTGCTCTGAAAATCCGCAGACAGGAATTCGTCCCTCTGGGAGACGAATTGCAGAACAGAATTCGTCCCTCCCAGAGACGAATTTGAATTCGTCTCAGGGTCAGACGAATTGCAGAAAAGAATTCGTCCCTGTCAGAGACGAATAGCAGTCTGCAACAAAAAAAAAGATGTACCTGTCAAGCACAAACACAAAAATTTAATTATCCCGACCAACTCCCTATAAAATTTCGTGTCAAACGGAGCTACGGTTGAGAAGTTATGGCCCCGGCAAGATGCACTAAAATTTAGAGAAAAATACAAGATTTCCCATTTTTTGTTGGATGGTCCTGCATCACTTATGGGCACATTTGGGGTGCTTTTGGGTTCACCAAAGGGTTCATGGACACCTTTGGGGCATTTTTGAGTGACCAAGCGATTATGGGAATCCTTGGAGCTTTTTGGAGAAAATGACAAAATGCGTAGATTTTTTTTATCTTTGTTTTTAATGATTTTTTTTGTCTACACTAAACAACATTAAACACACACATTCACAAAACCGTGATTATCTCTTTTAAGGATTCTTGGTGTGCCCTAGACTGGTTTAGTGCATTTTGGTGTTTTGTTTTTGTTTTTGTAGGTTTTGAAGATCGTTTAAATGCATTATGACGGCTCATATAACTCCCAAAAGGTCGCCCCTTCAATATACCAACCGAGCCAATATACCAACCTCTCTATATACCCGCCCTTACGAGAGGGAGACTATAGGTACGTGAGAGCAGAAGGTACGTGGTACGTAGGCGGTACGGAAGGGGGATTGTCCCGTTAATGGCACCTACCATAGAAAACTTATCCTCGCGCGCATGGGAATCACCCCGGCTACGCTCGGTCTGTCTTCGTCGGGATTTACGCCTAACAACAGTTGACAATCGGGAAATGGATGCAAATCAAGCCAAGGTGGTGATGAAATCCACCAATGGTCTTGATCAAGGGCTGGGGTCTTACGACCAGCTCCTTGGTTTAAGATTGTTTCGTGATGTGTGTGGGATTCGTTTTATCCAACAAAATGAAACTAGCATACATGACTTTTCCTAATGCAATGCAAGATTAAATGAAAACAATTAAAGAAATAGAAACAGAAACAGAAAAAATATAACAGAGATCATGAAAATCCCTACCTCTTCTCTGCCTTCTCCTGTTGTCTCTGAATTTCTGCTCTAAAAATCCGCAGACAGGAATTCGTCCCTCTGGGAGACGAATTGCAGAACAGAATTCGTCCCTCCCAGAGACGAATTTGAATTCGTCTCAGGGTCAGACGAATTGCAGAAAAGAATTCGTCCCTGTCAGAGACGAATAGCAGTCTGCAACAAAAAAAAGATGTACCTGTCAAGCACAAACACAAAAATTTAATTATCCCAACCAACTCCCTGTAAAATTTCGTGTCAAACGGAGCTACGGTTGAGAAGTTATGGCCCCGACAAGATGCACTAAAATTTAGAGAAAAATACAAGATTTCCCATTTTTTGTTGGATGGTCCCGCATCACTTATGGGCACATTTGGGGTGCTTTTGGGTTCACCAAAGGGTTCATGGACACCTTTGGGGCATTTTTGAGTGACCAAGCGATTATGGGAATCCTTGGAGCTTTTTGGAGAAAATGACAAAATGCGTAGATTTTTTTTATCTTTGTTTTTAATGATTTTTTTTGTCTACACTAAACAACATTAAACACACACATTCACAAAACCGTGATTATCTCTTTTAAGGATTCTTGGTGTGCCCTAGACTGGTTTAGTGCATTTTGGTGTTTTGTTTTTGTTTTTGTAGGTTTTGAAGATCGTTTAAATGCATTATGACGGCTCATATAACTCCCAAAAGGTCGCCCCTTCAATATACCAACCAAGCCGATATACCAACCTCTCTATATACCCGCCCTTACGAGAGGGAGACTATAGGTACATGAGAGCAGAAGGTACGTGGTACGTAGGCGGTACGGAAGGGGGATTGTCCTGTTAATGGCACCTACCATAGAAAACTTATCCTCGCGCGCATGGGAATCACCCCGCCTACGCTCGGTCTGTCTTCGTCAGGATTTACGCCTAACAACAGTTGACAATCGGGAAATGGATGCAAATCAAGCCAAGGTGGTGATGAAATCCACCAATGGTCTTGATCAAGGGCCGGGGTCTTACGACCAGCTCCTTGGTTTAAGATTGTTTCGTGATGTGTGTGGGATTCGTTTTATCCAACAAAATGAAACTAGCATACATGACTTTTCCTAATGCAATGCAAGATTAAATGAAAACAATTAAAGAAATAGAAACAGAAACAGAAAAAATATAACGAGAGATCATGAAAATCCCTACCTCTTCTCTCGCCTGCTCCTGTTGTCTCTGAATTTCTGCTCTGAAAATCCATAGACAGGAATTCGTCCCTCTGGGAGACGAATTGCAGAACAGAATTCGTCCCTCCCAGAGACGAATTTGAATTCGTCTCAGGGGTCGACGAATTGCGAGAAAAGAATTCGTCCTCGTCAGAGACGAATAGCAGTCTGCAACAAAAAAAAGATGTACCTGTCAAGCACAAACACAAAAATTTAATTATCCCAACCAACTCCCTGTAAAATTTCGTGTCAAACGGAGCTACGGTTGAGAAGTTATGGCCCCGACAAGATGCACTAAAATTTAGAGAAAAATACAAGATTTCCCATTTTTTGTTGGATGGTCCTGCATCACTTATGGGCACATTTGGGGTGCTTTTGGGTTCACCAAAGGGTTCATGGACACCTTTGGGGCATTTTTGAGTGACCAAGCGATTATGGGAATCCTTGGAGCTTTTTGGAGAAAATGACAAAATGCGTAGATTTTTTTATCTTTGTTTTTAATGATTTTTTTTGTCTACACTAAACAACATTAAACACACACATTCACAAAACCGTGATTATCTCTTTTAAGGATTCTTGGTGTGCCCTAGACTGGTTTAGTGCATTTTGGTGTTTTGTTTTTGTTTTTGTAGGTTTTGAAGATCGTTTAAATGCATTATGACGGCTCATATAACTCCCAAAAGGTCGCCCCTTCAATATACCAACCAAGCCGATATACCAACCTCTCTATATACCCGCCCTTACGAGAGGGAGACTATAGGTACGTGAGAGCAGAAGGTACGTGGTACGTAGGCGGTACGGAAGGGGGATTGTCCTGTTAATGGCACCTACCATAGAAAACTTATCCTCGCGCGCATGGGAATCACCCCAGCCTACGCTCGGTCTGTCTTCGTCGGGATTTACGCCTAACAACAGTTGACAATCGGGAAATGGATGCAAATCAAGCCAAGGTGGTGATGAAATCCACCAATGGTCTTGATCAAGGGCTGGGGTCTTACGACCAGCTCCTTGGTTTAAGATTGTTTCGTGATGTGTGTGGGATTCGTTTTATCCAACAAAATGAAACTAGCATACATGACTTTTCCTAATGCAATGCAGGATTAAATGAAAACAATTAAAGAAACAGAAACAGAAACAGAAAAAATATAACAGAGATCATGAAAATCCCTACCTCTTCTCTGCCTGCTCCTGTTGTCTCTGAATTTCTGCTCTGAAAATCCACAGACAGGAATTCGTCCCTCTGGGAGACGAATTGCAGAACAGAATTCGTCCCTCCCAGAGACGAATTTGAATTCGTCTCAGGGTCAGACGAATTGCAAAAAATAATTCGTCCCTGTCAGAGACGAATAGCAGTCTGCAACAAAAAAAAGATGTACCTGTCAAGCACAAACACAAAAATTTAATTATCCCAACCAACTCCCTGTAAAATTTCGTGTCAAACGGAGCTACGGTTGAGAAGTTATGGCCCCGACAAGATGCACTAAAATTTAGAGAAAAATACAAGATTTCCCATTTTTTGTTGGATGGTCCCGCATCACTTATGGGCACATTTGGGGTGCTTTTGGGTTCACCAAAGGGTTCATGGACACCTTTGGGGCATTTTTGAGTGACCAAGCGATTATGGGAATCCTTGGAGCTTTTTGGAGAAAATGACAAAATGCGTAGATTTTTTTTATCTTTGTTTTTAATGATTTTTTTTGTCTACACTAAACAACATTAAACACACACATTCACAAAACCGTGATTATCTCTTTTAAGGATTCTTGGTGTGCCCTAGACTGGTTTAGTGCATTTTGGTGTTTTGTTTTTGTTTTTGTAGGTTTTGAAGATCGTTTAAATGCATTATGACGGCTCATATAACTCCCAAAAGGTCGCCCCTTCAATATACCAGCCAGGCCGATATACCAACCTCTCTATATACCCGCCCTTACGAGAGGGAGACTATAGGTACGTGAGAGCAGAAGGTACGTGGTACGTAGGCGGTACGGAAGGGGGATTGTCCTGTTAATGGCACCTACCATAGAAAACTTATCCTCGCGCGCATGGGAATCACCCCGCCTACGCTCGGTCTCGTCTTCGTCAGGATTTACGCCTAACAACAGTTGACAATCGGGAAATGGATGCAAATCAAGCCAAGGTGGTGATGAAATCCACCAATGGTCTTGATCAAGGGCTGGGGTCTTACGACCAGCTCCTTGGTTTAAGATTGTTTCGTGATGTGTGTGGGATTCGTTTTATCCAACAAAATGAAACTAGCATACATGACTTTTCCTAATGCAATGCAGGATTAAATGAAAACAATTAAAGAAACAGAAACAGAAACAGAAAAAATATAACAGAGATCATGAAAATCCCTACCTCTTCTCTGCCTGCTCCTGTTGTCTCTGAATTTCTGCTCTGAAAATCCGTAGACAGGAATTCGTCCCTCTGGGAGACGAATTGCAGAACAGAATTCGTCCCTCCCAGAGACGAATTTGAATTCGTCTCAGGGTCAGACGAATTGCAGAAAAGAATTCGTCCCTGTCAGAGACGAATAGCAGTCTGCAACAAAAAAAAGATGTACCTGTCAAGCACAAACACAAAAATTTAATTATCCCAACCAACTCCCTGTAAAATTTCGTGTCAAACGGAGCTACGGTTGAGAAGTTATGGCCCCGACAAGATGCACTAAAATTTAGAGAAAAATACAAGATTTCCCATTTTTTGTTGGATGGTCCTCCATCACTTATGGGCACATTTGGGGTGCTTTTGGGTTCACCAAAGGGTTCATGGACACCTTTGGGGCATTTTTGAGTGACCAAGCGATTATGGGAATCCTTGGAGCTTTTTGGAGAAAATGACAAAATGCGTAGATTTTTTTTATCTTTGTTTTTAATGATTTTTTTTGTCTACACTAAACAACATTAAACACACACATTCACAAAACCGTGATTATCTCTTTTAAGGATTCTTGGTGTGCCCTAGACTGGTTTAGTGCATTTTGGTGTTTTGTTTTTGTTTTTGTAGGTTTTGAAGATCGTTTAAATGCATTATGACGGCTCATATAACTCCCAAAAGGTCGCCCCTTCAATATACCAGCCAGGCCGATATACCAACCTCTCTATATACCCGCCCTTACGAGAGGGAGACTATAGGTACGTGAGAGCAGAAGGTACGTGGTACGTAGGCGGTACGGAAGGGGGATTGTCCCGTTAATGGCACCTACCATAGAAAACTTATCCTCGCGCGCATGGGAATCACCCCGCCTACGCTCGGTCTGTCTTCGTCAGGATTTACGCCTAACAACAGTTGACAATCGGGAAATGGATGCAAATCAAGCCAAGGTGGTGATGAAATCCACCAATGGTCTTGATCAAGGGCTGGGGTCTTACGACCAGCTCCTTGGTTTAAGATTGTTTCGTGATGTGTGTGGGATTCGTTTTATCCAACAAAATGAAACTAGCATACATGACTTTTCCTAATGCAATGCAGGATTAAATGAAAACAATTAAAGAAATAGAAACAGAAACAGAAAAAATATAATAGAGATCATGAAAATCCCTACCTCTTCTCTGCCTGCTCCTGTTGTCTCTGAATTTCTGCTCTGAAAATCCACAGACAGGAATTCGTCCCTCTGGGAGACGAATTGCAGAACAGAATTCGTCCCTCCCAGAGACGAATTTGAATTCGTCTCAGGGTCAGACGAATTGCAGAAAAGAATTCGTCCCTGTCAGAGACGAATAGCAGTCTGCAACAAAAAAAAGATGTACCTGTCAAGCACAAACACAAAAATTTAATTATCCCAACCAACTCCCCGTAAAATTTCGTGTCAAACGGAGCTACGGTTGAGAAGTTATGGCCCCGACAAGATGCACTAAAATTTAGAGAAAAATACAAGATTTCCCATTTTTTGTTGGATGGTCCCGCATCACTTATGGGCACATTTGGGGTGCTTTTGGGTTCACCAAAGGGTTCATGGACACCTTTGGGGCATTTTTGAGTGACCAAGCGATTATGGGAATCCTTGGAGCTTTTTGGAGAAAATGACAAAATGCGTAGATTTTTTTTATCTTTGTTTTTAATGATTTTTTTTGTCTACACTAAACAACATTAAACACACACATTCACAAAACCGTGATTATCTCTTTTAAGGATTCTTGGTGTGCCCTAGACTGGTTTAGTGCATTTTGGTGTTTTGTTTTTGTTTTTGTAGGTTTTGAAGATCGTTTAAATGCATTATGACGGCTCATATAACTCCCAAAAGGTCGCCCCTTCAATATACCAGCCAGGCCGATATACCAACCTCTCTATATACCCGCCCTTACGAGAGGGAGACTATAGGTACGTGAGAGCAGAAGGTACGTGGTACGTAGGCGGTACGGAAGGGGGATTGTCCCGTTAATGGCACCTACCATAGAAAACTTATCCTCGCGCGCATGGGAATCACCCCGGCTACGCTCGGTCCGTCTTCGTCAGGATTTACGCCTAACAACAGTTGACAATCGGGAAATGGATGCAAATCAAGCCAAGGTGGTGATGAAATCCACCAATGGTCTTGATCAAGGGCTGGGGTCTTACGACCAGCTCCTTGGTTTAAGATTGTTTCGTGATGTGTGTGGGATTCGTTTTATCCAACAAAATGAAACTAGCATACATGACTTTTCCTAATGCAATGCAGGATTAAATGAAAACAATTAAAGAAATAGAAACAGAAACAGAAAAAATATAACAGAGATCATGAAAATCCCTACCTCTTCTCTGCCTGCTCCTGTTGTCTCTGAATTTCTGCTCTGAAAATCCGCAGACAGGAATTCGTCCCTCTGGGAGACGAATTGCAGAACAGAATTCGTCCCTCCCAGAGACGAATTTGAATTCGTCTCAGGGTCAGACGAATTGCAAAAAAGAATTCGTCCCTGTCAGAGACGAATAGCAGTCTGCAACAAAAAAAAGATGTACCTGTCAAGCACAAACACAAAAATTTAATTATCCCAACCAACTCCCTGTAAAATTTCGTGTCAAACGGAGCTACGGTTGAGAAGTTATGGCCCCGGCAAGATGCACTAAAATTTAGAGAAAAATACAAGATTTCCCATTTTTTGTTGGATGGTCCTGCATCACTTATGGGCACATTTGGGGTGCTTTTGGGTTCACCAAAGGGTTCATGGACACCTTTGGGGCATTTTTGAGTGACCAAGCGATTATGGGAATCCTTGGAGCTTTTTGGAGAAAATGACAAAATGCGTAGATTTTTTTTATCTTTGTTTTTAATGATTTTTTTTGTCTACACTAAACAACATTAAACACACACATTCACAAAACCGTGATTATCTCTTTTAAGGATTCTTGGTGTGCCCTAGACTGGTTTAGTGCATTTTGGTGTTTTGTTTTTGTTTTTGTAGGTTTTGAAGATCGTTTAAATGCATTATGACGGCTCATATAACTCCCAAAAGGTCGCCCCTTCAATATACCAGCCAGGCCGATATACCAACCTCTCTATATACCCGCCCTTACGAGAGGGAGACTATAGGTACGTGAGAGCAGAAGGTACGTGGTACGTAGGCGGTACGGAAGGGGGATTGTCCCGTTAATGGCACCTACCATAGAAAACTTATCCTCGCGCGCATGGGAATCACCCCGCCTACGCTCGGTCCGTCTTCGTCGGGATTTACGCCTAACAACAGTTGACAATCGGGAAATGGATGCAAATCAAGCCAAGGTGGTGATGAAATCCACCAATGGTCTTGATCAAGGGCTGGGGTCTTACGACCAGCTCCTTGGTTTAAGATTGTTTCGTGATGTGTGTGGGATTCGTTTTATCCAACAAAATGAAACTAGCATACATGACTTTTCCTAATGCAATGCAGGATTAAATGAAAACAATTAAAGAAATAGAAACAGAAACAGAAAAAATATAACAGAGATCATGAAAATCCCTACCTCTTCTCTGCCTGCTCCTGTTGTCTCTGAATTTCTGCTCTAAAAATCCGCAGACAGGAATTCGTCCCTCTGGGAGACGAATTGCAGAACAGAATTCGTCCCTCCCAGAGACGAATTTGAATTCGTCTCAGGGTCAGACGAATTGCAAAAAATAATTCGTCCCTGTCAGAGACGAATAGCAGTCTGCAACAAAAAAATATGTACC
>JAQPPZ010008048.1:0-15028 GCA_028583015.1 Wollemia nobilis
GTCTAAGAGTGTACCTAGTGCAAGCTCTATGGCTGAGATGTATAGAGTCAGTGGTAATTGTGGATGCAGTGGTTACATGATTGGTGGTGATGTAAGGTAATTTTTTATAGCATCAAATATGGATTGTGATGCGTAGTCATTATACACATCGTTAATTCTCAATGAATTTGTCAATCCATGGTAGTGTACAAGGCTATCTATGGAAGAAGAGGTGAACAGGGTTATAACTTAGGTCAATTTGAAGCAATAGGTCTTATTGGTGAAACCGATTGTTTGGGGGATTTTAGGACATTCCTATATTTTAAATTACATAAATCAAACCTTAATCTAGTTGTAGAAATAGAAACTAATCATTGACTACAAAAATGAAATCCTAATTTACAATTATAGAATGAAACCTAATTATTTTGCAAAAATAACAGTTGCAAAATTAGAATTCTGATTATAATTGTAGAAAGGAAATTTATTTGCTTTTTCAATAATGGAAACCTAATTATAGCATGGAAATGAAACTCTGTCAAGGCTCTGTAATAGAAGGTTGTCAATATTCTGTGTAGGGGTTGATAGAAAAACACAAAATGTAGAAAATTACAGAAAATAGTAAATTTTGGAAATGACAGTCTGCAATAAATTGAAAGCTTTTTTGAAAGTGGAGATTACAACCAAACCATTAATCACAAGATTAATCTAAACATAAAATAAGCTAAGATTACAAATGCTATTAGTTGTTTACAAATAAATGAAATGACAAGTTCTACAACTCATTCTGCTATAGCAAAATTAGAATAAAAAACCTGTTGTTAGTCCTCCTCCTAGGTGCAGAAGTGGCGACATCCTTGTCAGGGAAGAAGGTATGAGTATATATCTCTAGATCTTACTCACACTCATTTACAAGCAATATGAAATAGAAATAGTACACTTTATTGATTCAAGAACATGATTACAATAATTCTCGGGAAAAACTGTTGCAAGGGTTGTAACAATCACTTTTTTGATTATTGCCTATTTTCTCCTATATTTCTCTACGCTTTGCTTTCTCTATCTCCTACCAGCTCAACCTGAATGGGAGCCATATTTATATATGTCCTAAAATATACTGACAAACTAAGAATATCTCAAAAAATCTAATCCTATTATGCTACAATAATTCCTGGGTTTATCCTAGAAGAAAATCAAACTTGATCTTTCCATAAATGGTGGATTTGGTCAGTAAGGACGACAAAGTCAGATGGGAGATATTTTCCCTTACCCTTTTCAATATTTATTTCCTTTTTTATAGCATTATAAATTGGTCAACAAGTCAAAAAGCACATTTTATTTTCATTTTGAAGATAAGTGGCTCATTTTGAAGAGAATGCAATTCTCGTTTCGAAGATTCGCTCATTTTGAAGACACTGTGTTTTCTCATTCTGAAGATATCTATTCATTTTGAAGAAACTTCAAAATGAACAAATGTGCACTCTTTAAATGATTTCCTCTACATTTCTTAGGTGGGTTATCTCTCAATATCATATTTCAATGGTCTTCATCTTTTTCCATATGTGAATTACATGCCTTGCCATTCATTGGCAGCTGGCTAGAATTTACATTGAAAAACCAGTTTTTGCTGCACAATAATAGTTTGCTTGCACTGTTGCTAGATTTAGGTAAAATAAATGCTTGAGACATATCAAAACATGATTAGTAAAATTCTACTATCAACCTAAGCATATCTCATTTTAGCAAGTCATAACAAAATAACATAAAACTATGCAAAAAGCTGTAAAAATCAGAATATAGTATTTCAAATACATTGATCATGCAAATAGTTAATACATAGCATATTGAATCAACTTAACTAGAATATCATATTAAAAATAAGAGTTTATAGGTAATTTTAGTATTCAAAACATGGTATGATTGAGGCATTTCCAAGCCTCATCATTTCCCCCCAACTTATATTAATGCATGTCCTCATGCATTCTGTTGGGCTATGGAATCACATATGTCCATGTTCAAATTCCATGACTCTAGTAGAACAATTTCTTGCCTATATAATATCCCTGTTCTCTGAAGGGTTTTGAGCCATTCTTCAAATTGTTCATCGGGTTGGGCATCTTCTTCAAAGTAGAATGGGCCGGAGTAATGATGGTTGGAGGCCTAAATCTAAGACCTATCCAATGATGTTGCATGATTTCAATCAAGTTGTATCACTCCTTCTACCCTTATTGTGGACCATTCTAAGTTGATGGGGGATATGGGTTCTCTTTTTTGTAAAGACATGGAAAGTTCAGCCCATCTGTTTCTACAGACTGATAATGCTGGCATAAAATTATCATTACAAAAATGTTGGAATCTGGTCACACAATCCCTCAAGTTGTTCAAATACATCCTCTTTACATCATCCCTATTCATCATGGTGAAGTGTTGTCTGGTGATAATTGGTTGATTTGGCTGAATTGCTCTGACTGACAATTTAGCTCTTGTTTCAATTTCTTTATTCTACCTTTTCTCATGGTCCCAATAAAATTGATTCTGCAAAGTGGACATGAATGCCCTTAATTGAACATCTCCAATGTAAATTTGAGGGTGCAATTCTACTTCTTATGGAATAGAGAAGCTATGTAAAAACAATTCACATAGGAGATTTTTCTGCTCTATAGGACTGTCAAAATATGCTTCCAGGAAATCTACAGTTGTGTCCAATTTATATGGGAGACCTAAGCCAATCCTCATGACATGCCATCTAAGGTATTTCTCCTTCAGAATAAGACTATAAAATCTGGTTGGTCGTCTAAATTGGACCAAAAATTTAGCAATCTGACATAAATTAGTCACTTTTTCTTTTAATGCCTAGATCTTTATTTCCTTTGCCTCTAGTTGTTTTCCTTTCAATTTGAATTTTTCAGTCTTAGTGGCAAGATTCTCATATCTAATCACCCAACTGGCTATGTTTGCATTATATTTTTCTAGGGATACAGTATTAGGTGGTCTAACTACAGGTGGAACTCTAGGTAGCAGATCTACCTGAACCCCTTTTTCTGCCACTTCTCTTTGGTTGATCATCTATCAACAATTCTACCTATACCTCCTTATCTACTATTTTTATTGGTTGGTCATCAGATAGTAATTCCACTTGCACCCCATTATCTGCTATTTCTACTAAAGGTGTAACAATTTTAAATATAGGGACATCAATAGAAGGAGTACTTGAACAGTTTTATGATGCTTCTTGGACTGTTCCTATGCTGGTGACTCATCTCCAGTATCTTTTTCTATGCTCTTTGCCAATTTTGAAGCATCTTCAGAATGAGAAGGTAATACTTCAGAATGAGAAGACATTTCTTCATAATGAAAGGGTGCTGCTTCAGAATGAGCACCTATGTATGCCTCAATAGAGTCATCTGCCCTAAATAAATCCACAAGCAATTGAGCCAAATCATCCTCATCAATGGATACAGTTGGCTGTTTTTCAGATTATGACAACCTTTTCTCAATTTTGCCACTTCCTACTGTAATTCTACAATTTTCCTTTCCTACATCTCAATGATGTTTTCTCTCTCTTCAATCCATCTGTTTTGTATTTTGACAACACTTCTTGCTACTTTCAGCTGCTCTATGATGTCTTCCTCCTTTGTTTCTACTTTAGAATTTGATGCAAAAAAATTATCTATAGTTGGCTACTCAACAGCTATATCTTCTTCTGCTTCAACTATCTGCTCTTGTTCAGGAGGCTCTATGAAACTGTCTATGATTGCATCTACAATTTTTGTGGCATGTTGAACTATAGCCACTTCAAAACTATTCTGCCCAATTTCTTCCTCAATTATCTGTTCAGGGAATTCTAAAAAAAAATAGGGGTTGGTTGTATTTTTGTGACATCTAGACTGCTTTGTCCACCTTCTTCTTCTATGACCACATTACTCTACATTTCCCTCAAGTGGAGTCTTGTAGACCTCCTAATTCAGAATCTCAAACTTCTTCTTTTTACTTTGTTTTTGGTGACAGCGGGGGGTTGTGGGGAAAATTTCAGATGCTTCTGTTTCCCTTGTTGTTTCTTCCCCTATTTGGCTAGGTGCTTCACTTCCCTGTTCTAAAAAATCAGTAACAACTTCAAAAAAATGGACCTTCTATTTTTCTATTCTACTGCCAGTTCTAGACCCTGTTTTCTTTTGTTTCTTAGCTCGTGAGGTTGTATGTTCTAGATAAATGTGTTTTGTTGTTGTTTTTGGGTGTGTTTCTTCCCCTGTAATAGCATCTACAATAGTTTATGTTTCTTCTTTTGCAACAGCCTCTGTAACAGTTTCTGTTTCTTCTTCTACAATAGTTGTTTCTTCTTTTGCAATAGCATCAATAGCATCTGTTTCTTCCTCCTCATCCTCATCTCCAAAAATTACATCATTTAGGGTAGAGTAAATCCTATCAAAGCTCCTAGGGTTTCCTCTAAAATGGTGCTGGAAAACTAGTTTAATGAGACCATGGTGGCGAAGGCTTTCTTTTCCTTCCTGATATCTTTTTTCTATGTTTTTCAATTCTTGGTGTAGATACAGGGGAATATTTACCCTAACATATGGTTGTTGCCTACCATGTCTGAGATGGTTTAAAATTTTTAGATAATGCCTTGACAACAATACATACTGCCCTTAACAAGTTAAAAATTTGACTACCCATGTGGCCACTTCATCCCAGGGTTCTTGCAGGCTGGCCCTTTTTACCCCTTTTCATGTGTTATTATGTGTTAAATATTCTGGCTCCTTATCATTTTCTTCTAGAAATTGATTAACTATATTCACCAATGTATTTTTGCCAGATCTATAAATTGGAAGACCTTCTAATGGCATCTCAGTAATTTGACTCAAAAATTCAGGGGTTACCTCAATTTTCATGTCGTTAATGTGTTCTCGGTTGTTTCTGAATGTGTGGGTGAACATGTCGGCAAAATATTCAAATGAACCATTAAACTTATCCAAAAATAGCATAAGCCCTCCATATTCAAAAATCTTTAGCACTTCTAGATTCTCTCAAAGGTGGGTGGTATCCACTGGTTCCATTTTTTTCTTTCACACCATTTTCCTATTTGGGTATGTTAAAAACTGCTCACTTCTGCTACTATTTCTCTGTTGGATCACTGGTTTTTGGTGTGTGTAGACTTGCAGGGTTTTGTTCCAGGTTTTCAATTGCCCTATTTTTCTTCTTCGAAATGAATCGTAATTTGAGCACTATACCTCGTAATCATTTTGTGTTAGCAAATATATCTTCAAAAGGAAGGGTGGCACGCATTTCTATTTTTACTCTGAACACATGTCCATTAATGGTTGCACAGATGTCCTTGTCGTCAGATCCACCTTACTCATTTTCAATTCTTATGTTTTGCCTTCAGATTTTCATGTGCATGTTTATTAGCATCAAAAAAATGGTGGCATACTATTGGTCATGTCCCCCGTGATTCGGGTACTTTCTAAATGGGTGCAAAAACAAACCACATCCTAACTGACATGTGTTATTTTATCATATATAGTCAAAAGAATTTTTACTTAATCGTATATTTTCCTTTCCTTGGATGCCACGTGGAACTGTTATATTGAATGCTTCTTTTTGAAGATTATGATTTATTGCAAAAAAAACTATACCTCATTTTGAAGATTATGATTTCATTTCAAAGACAAGTCTTAATTCCGAAGATCATGCTTCTTTGCGAAGTCAAATCCTCATTTCGAAGATAAATCCTCATTTCAAAGACAAATCCTCTTTCCAAATATAAATCCTCATTCCAAAGACAAATCCTCTTTCTGAATATCAAGTTGCATTACAAAGGCAAATCGTCATTCCGAAGACAGAACTTCATTCCAAAGACAAATCCTGCTGCATTTCGAAGACAAATCCTGCTTCATTCTGAATACAAAGCTTCATTCTGAAGATGATGCTTCATTGTGAATACAAATCGTCATTTCGAAGACAAAGCTTCATTCTAAAGATAAAGTGCAACATTCATTCTATTGTCATTTCGAAGACAATTTCAATCTGAATACAATACAACAATTAATCTGAAGAAGATAGCAGTGCTTGTTTTTGGCATTCTTGTTCTGAAGATTAGGCAGAAATCAATATTCTCATTCTCAAAACATGTTTTAAGTATGCCAACTCTTATGGATACATTTTATGCTAATGTTTAATTGTTATATAATATATATCAATCATTTACAATGAAGAAATGTAAGAAATATATACATGATTAAAACAAGTTAATGCAAGTTTTTGAAGAATGACTGTCTTTGTTGATGTTCTGCTAAGATTTTTTGCAATATTCAAAACAAGTGCAATTGGTGAATTTGTACAATGATGGTTAAAAAAAATTTCAAGGTTATGCATGCCAGAAAACTGGTTTTCATGCATACTGCCTTAGGAAAGGCTTTCACTGCTGAGCTATTCATTTTTCTCTTCTTTTTTTATTTTTACCTCTCTTTTTATCTCTTTTTTCTTGATTCTGATTATGCCCCTGAAGAAATTCACAATCAAAATTCATTCATATTTTTGTTTTCTACTTTTTTTGATTTTTTTTGTATTTTTTTGCTTTTCTTGAAATCCATGATCATGCTGATTATTTTGAAGTGGAAGAGGAAATATCTTCCACCTATTGTGTATCCAAACTGTCAAGCTACTACAAGAATTCCTCTTTATTCAAAGGTGTGTGGTACACCCTAATGCGATGTCCATTCACTACCAAATTTCTATGTGACCCATCAATAGGAGATAAACAAGCTGCTCCATTGTCAAAAACCTCTTCAATTTGGTAAGGTCCAAGCCATCTAGTTCTCAGCTTTCTAGGGAAGTCCTCATAGCGAGAATCAAACAACAAAGCCCAATATCCTTGTTGAAGTTTCCTCTTAGAATGTGATTTGTCATGCCATAACTTCCTCTGCTCTGAATTACTTGATTTGGTGCGAACATCCAACCTAAGTTCATCCAATGCATTCAACTGTAGAATCCTATCTGTTTGTGCTTGTGACAATTCAATTCCAATTTCCAATGCTATGCATAATGTTAGTAGCTCAAATTCAATAGGTAGGAGGGGCTTTTTACCAAAGACTAGTTCATAAGGTGTGAATCTAGTAGTGGATTTCCAAGTAGTATTGTAAGCCCACACGTACTTAGGTAATTTATCTAGTCATTTTCTCCTATGAAAAGCTACTATTTTTGTCAAGATTCGTTCTAGTTCCCTATTTGTTACCTCAACCTGGCCATTTGCTTGTGGGTAATAAGGTGATGATTTTCTATGTTTGATTTCATATAATTCTGTAAATACCTCAATGACTTTAGATGCGAATTGGGGTCCTTGGTCTATGGTGATAGACCGAGGAGCTCCAAATCTCTAAAAAATCTGAGCATACAAGAAATCATCGACCTTCTCTTCATGAACATGTTTGAAAGCACACACCTCTACCCACTTTGTCAAGTAATCAGTGCATACTAGAATATGCACCTTTCCTTGAGAAGGTGGATCAATAGGTCCTACAAAATCAAGCCCCCACCTATCAAATGGCTCTAAAACCAATTTATGTTGCAGTGGCATTTCATTTGTATGAGTGGGTTTCCCCATTCTTTGGCATGCATAACAATGCCTGATGTACTTTTTCACATCCTTATGAAGAGATGGCCAATAATATCCCATCCCTAAGATTTTCCTAATTGTGTTTTTTACATAGTGTCCACTTGAGGGTTCATCATGACAAGCCCTAAGGATATCATATACCTCATCCTTTTAGATGCACCTACGTAACACATGGTCAGGACCGCACTTAAAAAGTATACCCTTAATCCATTCAAAAGAACTTTGTTTGATCAATTGTTTTTTTTGTTTTGAAGTGAAATGTGGAGGAACTTTCCCTGTGAACAAATAATTGGCTATATCTGCAAACCAAGGTGATTGGAATGATATAGAAAATAAATTTTCATCAAGAAATGTGTCTTCAACTAATTTCCCTTCATCTGTGTTCTACAACCTGGACAAGAAATATGCTACAACATTAGCTTTTCCTAGTTTGTTGATTATAGTGATATCAAATTCTTGCAGCAACAATAACCAACGAATAATTCTTGCACTTACCATAGGCTTATTCATCAAATACTTAATGGCTATATGATCTGTGTGAATAAATATTTGATAACCTGTGATGTAATGCCTAAATTTTTTGATGGCATAAATTATTGCTAGGAATTCTTTTTCAGTTGTGGTATAATTTTTCTCATCTCCTGTCAAATTCTTGCTAATGTAATAGATGGCATAGTGTTCACCATTGTCAATTTGTCCTAATGCTTCTCCAATTGTAGTATTGGAAGCATCAGCCTATATGTGAAATGGTAATGTCCGATTAGGTCCTCTTAACACAGGTGGAGTTACTAATTTCTCTTTCAGATCTTCAAATGATTCCTGACACCTTACAGTCTAGGAAATTCAGAATATTTATTCAATAGGGCAAACATGGGATTGGCTATTGTGCTAAAGCTGGGAATAAAATTGTGGTAAAAACCAATGTGTCCTAGGAAGATTTTGACATCAGTCTAAGTTTTAGGAGGAAAAATATTATTGATAATTTCCACCTTCCTTGGATCAACCTGGATCCCTTGAAGAGAGATGTGATGACCAAGAACTATTCCTTCCTTCATCATCATAAAACATTTTTATGGATTCAAGGATAACTAGTATGTTTCACAGTGAGTTAAAACTTTGTCAAGGTTTTCTAATGTAAAGTCAAAAGTCTGTCAACATCCTTGTGAAATCATCCATGTATATCTCAGCACTGTTGGTAGTCAGATCAGAAAAAATTGCTAAGACTGCTCGTTGAAATGTTGTTGGGTCATTACACAAACCAAAAGGTAAAACCCTATAGGTAAATGTTCCCCATTGACAGGTAAAGGTTGTTTTATCTTGATCTTCAAGAGCAATCTAAATTTGATTATATCCACTAAATCCATCAAGAAAATAAAAGTATTTCTTTCCAGCAAGGGTATCTAACACCTGATCTATGAAAGGTAATGGAAAATGGTCTTTCTATGTCACTTTATTCAGGCTCTCTATAGTCTACACATACTCTCATTTTTCCTTTTTCTTAGGAACTATAACCAATGGAGAGACCCACTGGCTATCAAAAATTGGGTAAATGAATCCTATCTCTAGAAGTTTTTCAATTTCTTCTTTTACAATATCCCTTAGGGCAGGATTCATTCTTCTTTGGGGTTGTCTTACTATCTTGACTTCTTCAGTATAAATTTTGTGGGTGCATATATCAGGTTGAACTCCTGACATATCTTTATAGTCCCAAGCAAAAGCATGAACATGCTTCTGCAATACATCTATCAATTTTTCTTCCTCTTCCCTAGTAAGCTAGCTGCAAATGTTCAAAAATTTGCCTGGCTGGACTTCTATTTGTTTTGTATTTGGAAGGACTAAATTCACTTCTTCATACCTAGTGATTAGGGAATTAAGAAGACACTGCTGAGATGGGAGGAAATAAGAAGTTTTTGTTTCATTGCTTCCTAATGGAAGAATATCCTGTATGGAACAATGAGAAGGAAAAATCATGTGATGGTGCCACCCATGTGGTAGTGAAACATGAGTTTTCTGTGATAGTGCGGATGGTTCACCTTCAAAATTTTGGTTCTCCTCATTCCTTAACAACTAATGGATATTTCTTGCTTCCTCTTCTAACCCCTTGTTCATGCGGAACATTCATTAGGATAGTTTCATTTTCTAAATTTTTTGTGTCACAGAGATCTTCTGTGTGTTCCCTTACTACTAAGGTAGCTAGTGTAGAAATAACATCTTCTGGTTCTTCATCTGAGTTAGAAAACCATAACTGGCCTAAAAATTTGCTAGATGATTTTGTAGGAGGATACATAGAGATTTGTTTTAGATCAATACCATTTGAAATAGTCATTTTTATAGATCTGCAGTTTATGAAGGCTGCTGCAGTTGTAATCCAAGGTCTTCCCAAAATGATGGGATATCCATGTGCTAAATTTCTTGGATGCAAAACCAAAAAATCTATAGGGAATTCCCAAGCAGAGAATTCTATAGGGACATCTTCAATAATACCTTCAGGTTTTGCAACTGACCTATCAGCCATTTCTAAAATTGTAAATGTGGGGCTGAGATGTTTGAGCTATAATTATTTTATTATATCCTTGGTCATGATATTTATTGCAACTCCTAGATCTACTAAGACATTTGATATTGGTACTGAACCTATGGTAACTATGATATTTGGACTTCCTGGGTCACTATACTTTGGAGGTACTAGTTTTCAGGACAAGAGATCAGCTATCTTTCCTTCAACATGAACAGTCTTGGGAAGTGATTTCTTTTTTCTTCGTGCTCTTCTAATGCACAAATCTCAGATAATACTTTTAATCACTGGTATATCATTAATGGCTTGCAATAAGGGCAATGATATAGTTAACTTTCTAAGTTCCTTGACCAGGACTGACTTAGAATTTTTTGTTGTGGTATTGAATATTTCAAGATATGGAATTATCCTTGATGAAGGTAATTGTTCTGCCTATGGTTCTATTTTTTCTTCTTCTTTGTCTATTGTTGGTTTAACTCTAACTGGTTCCAAAGTTTCTTGCTCTTCATTTTCCTTTATTTTAATTGAAACAGGCTTAGGTACAAATTTTATTGAACAAATTTGGATGTTACTACAATCAAAAACATTTATTTCAACATTATCTTGATTGACCACATAGGCGAGGGGATGCCTGTATCATGTTTTTTGGATTAGTGATTGATTGAGCTGGAAGTTGAGGTTTTTTCACCTATTGTGGTTTTTGTGGTTGGTTTTGTTTTTCTTGAAAATTTTAATTAGGTGCAGGCAGCAAATGTTGAGTTTGACCTTGATTTCTTTATTGCCTTAGATAGGACTAGTATTGCTGACTCCACTGTGGTTGATTTTACATCCAATGTGGATTATTATGATTCTTATTCCAGGTTGGATTGTTTTGATTCCATGATGGATTATTCTAATTTTGATTCCAGGTTGGATTACTCCAACTTATTTGTGGCCATTTTTGGGAATTTGTCAATTGAATGTTGGGGTGGTTCTGATTATACCCAAGGCATAGTCCAGGGATTATGCCCCCAATTTGTAGGAAAACAAGGGGGATTTTGGTATTGAGATAAATTTCCCTTTGTTTTGGTCCAACATAGTTGAGTTCCTTAGTCTTATTTTCTAACACAGTTTTGAGTTTTGGTAGCAGGTGGCATTTATCAGTTGAATGCTTCTTTGAACAGATACTAAAAATGGCTGAGATAGATGTTTTATTCAAAGGATATTCCTGCAAAGCATATTTATTTCTATATCTTGGGTAATAAATTTCCAAAGGTTCTATGGTTTTTGCTTTTGTAGACATTTCCTCCAAATTTGTGTTTAATTACACTAGAATATCAGTTTTAAAATTTGCAAGTTCCTCTATTAGATCCTTCACATTAGTGCCATTTGTACTTTTTTTCTTCTCCCCTGCTTAGTGCGAGAGTACTTCCTACAGAGACCCACAATTTCCTCATTACTGAGAGTTTTTACATCCCCTTTTCCCATCAAATCCAATACTTCTTTGGATTCATCTTGTAATCCTCTCAAAAGTATGGTTTTACATAATTCTAGTTCTACAAGTCCACATCTCCTTTGAACAAAGGAGAACCTATCAAAATAGTCTTCTAATTTTTAATCATCTTCCTGTTTAATCTTGAATAACTCATATGTCATGTTCCTTACATGGTAATACTCCTGATATTTGTCTAAAAACACAGTTTCCATTTGATCCCAAGTTTGGATGGAATATGGATCTAAGCTCATGAACCAGCGTAATGCTAAGTCCTTGAGTGTTGAGGAAAAAACCTTAAGTTTTTTATTATCATTTACATAATCATAGGTTGGACACACTACTTTGAATTCAAATAAAAACTGATCAGGATCTTTAGATACAACACCTCGGAAGGTTGGAAGTACTAAAGGTGAAATGGTTTTCATGGGAGATTTTTGTGTTGGATTCAAATGGATAGGATATTCAAATGTTCTAGAAGGTTGGGGCATATCCTGATCATCTCCTTTATTATGGACATTGCCATGTTGGCCATATCTATCTAGATTACCTCACTCTGCCATAGTTTCATGTTCCTTGGGAATAGTTAAACCTATCTAAATTTCACTCTCAAGAGGTCCAAGATCCTCTATTTATGATGAGTCTGATGATTCTTCTTTCTTAGGATGTTCTAATTATGATGAGACTGGTGATTTTTCTTTCATTATTTCTAGTAGTTCAAACATAAGTGATTCACCCCTTAGGCATGAAGATCTCCTTAATGGAACAAGCTAGGGATCCTTTTGGGTAATTCTACCTTTTTCATCCCTAGAATTACGCATTCATGTTTACTCTTTGAATGACATAAATTATAGGTCAATAGTTGTTACTTTAATGAGTCGTTCTATTTAGATTTTATCCTGAATCTTCATAGCTCAGTCTAATTAATAGCTATTAGACTATTGTCACCTTCTAGCAACACAATTCCCTGACAATGGCACCAAAATGATGCATAGTCATTATACACATCATTAATTCTCAATGAATTTTTCAATCCAGGGAAGTTTACAAGGCTATCTACAAAAGAAGGGGTGAACAGGGTTATAACTTAGATCAATTTGAAGCAACAGGTCTTATTGGTGAAACCAATTATTTGGGGGATTTTAGGACATTCCTATCTCTTAAATTTCATAAATCAAACCTTATTCTAGATGTAGAAATGGAAACTAATCATTGACTACATAAATGAAATCCTAATTTACAATTGCAGAATGAAACCTAATTATGTTGTAGAAATAACAGTTGCAGAATTAAAAGTCTGATTATAATTGTAGAATGGAAATCTATGTAATTTTTCAGCAATGGAAACCTAATTATAGCATGGAAATGAAACCCTATCAAGGCTCTGTAATAGAAGGTTGTCAATATTCTATGTAGGGGTTGACAATAAAACACAAAATGCAAGAAATTATAGAAAATAGTAAATTTTGGAAATGATAGTCTGCAATAAATTGAAAGATTTTCTGAAAGTGGAGATTACAACCAAACCATTAATCACAAGATTAATCTAAACATAAAATAAGCTAAGATTAAAAATGCTATTAGTTGTTTACTAAGAAATGAAATGACAAGTTCTACAACTCATTCTTCCAACAAAATCGAGAATAAAAAAACCTTTCATTAGTCTTCCTCCTAGGTTTGGAAGTGGCCAACCTCCTTGTCCAGAAGAAGGTATGAGTCTCTCTCTCTAGATCTTACTCACACTCATTTACAAGCAATATGAAATAAAAATAGTACACTTTATTGATTCAAGAACATGATTACAATAATTCTACTAAAAACCTGTTACAGGTATACTTGATCAGTCACTTTTCTTATTATTGCCTATTTTCTCCTATATTTCTCTACTCTCTGCTTTCTCTATCTCCTACCAGATCAACCTGAATGGGAACCATATTTATATATGTCCTAAAATATACTGAAAAACTAAGGATATCTCAAAATATCTAATCCTATTATGCTGCAACAATTCCTAGGTTTATCCTAGAAGAAGATCAAACTTGATCTTTCCATAAATGGTGGCTTTAGTCGGCAAGGATGGCAAAGTCAGATGGGAGATATTTTCCCTTACCCTTTTCAATCTTTATTTCCTTTTTTCTAGTGTCAAAAACTGGTCAACAAGTCAAAAAGCACATTCTGTTTTCATTTCGAAGATAAGTGGCTCATTTCAAAGCGACTGCAATTCTAATTTCGAAGATCTGCTCATTCCGTAGACACTTTGTTTTCTCATTCCGAAGATATATGTTCATTTCAAAGAGACTTCAAAATGAAAAAATGTGTGCTCTTTAAATAATTTACTCTACATTTCTTAGGTGGGTTATCTCTCAGGATCAAATTTCAATGGTCTTCATATTTTTCTATATGTGAATTGCATGCCTTGCCATTCATTGGCAGCTGGCTGGAATTTACATTGAAAAACCAGTTTTTGCTGCACAGTAACTGTTTGCTTGCACTGTTGCCAAATTTAGGTAAAATAAATGCTTGAGACATATCAAAACATGATTAGTAAAATGCTACTATCAACCTAAGCATATCTCATTTTAGCAAGTCATAACAAAATAACATAAAACTATTCTAAAAGCTATAAAAATTAGAATATAGTATTTCAAATACATTGATCATGCAAATAGTTAATACACAGCATATTGAATCAACTTAACTAGCATATCAGATTAAACATAATATTTTATAGGTAATTTCAGTATTCAAAACATGTTATGATTGAGGCATTTCTAGGCCTCATCAACTTGACAATTTTCATCCCATTTAAATTGTACTCCTTTTTGTAGGAGATGTTTGAATGGTTGGCATTTGTCTGATAATTTTGCTATAAATATGCGAATAGAGGTAATCTTTCCCTGGAGGCTACACAATTTATTTAAGGTGGTAGGATAAGGCATCTCGATGATAGCTTTCACCTTACTAGGATCTACTTCAATGCCTTGTTGTTGAGAGACAATGAATCCTAGTATTTTTCTTGATGTAACACTAAACACGAACTTTTTTGGATTGAGGCACATGTGTTCTAGTAGTCAATCGAAGATCTTATGGAGATCTTTGAGATGGTCAACACATTTCTTTTATTTGGCTATAAGGTCATCTACATAATATTCCACATTTTTATGCATTAGATCATGAAAGATGTAGGTCATGGATCATTGATAGGTTGCCCCAGCATTTTTAAGGCCAAAGGGCATGACCTTGTAGCAAAAATTCCCCCAGGGTTTTGTAAAGGAATTTTTGTGTTGATTAGTAGGTTTGATCCAAATTTGATTGTATCCTTAAAATCCATCCATGATAGAATCATTTCATGACCTGCAATAGAGTCAATGAGGGAATCAATGTTGGGTAAAGGGAAGTTGTATTTGGGACAAGCTTTGTTTAGGTTGTGAAATTTTGTACAAACGTGGATTTC
>JAQPPZ010008049.1:0-14782 GCA_028583015.1 Wollemia nobilis
AACTATTCCGATTGGATCTCCAATATCGTTCCTATAGCTAAGAAGGAAGGAACAATTATAGTATGTATTGACTTTCGGGAAATTAACTTAGCATGTCCCAAGGATGATTTTCCCTTGCCCAACATAGACCAAATTATAGATTTCACTACCAAATGTGGAATTATTTTTCTCATGAATGGTTTCTCGGGCTATAATCAGATTATGATTTCTCTTGAGGATCAAGCCAAGATAGCATTCACTACTCTCTAGGGTACCTTCTGTTGGAAGGTCATGCCTTTTGGTCTTAAGAATGTAGGATCTACCTATCAACATGCCATGACTTATATTTTCCATGACATGATGCATGATATTCTCCAAGACTATGTGGATGATATTTTGGCTCATTCCTTAGAACAAAAGGATTATGTCCATGACCTAAGACAAATTTTTGAAAGTCTTAGATAATATAAAGTTCATCTTAAACCCGCTAAGTGTGTGTTCGGGGTCAGATCTAGCAAGTTTTTAAGTTTCATAGTATCTAGGTGAGGAATTTAAGTGGAACCTACCAAAGTAGAAGCTATCATTGATATACCTCCTCCTCGCACCCTGACCGATCTCTGTAACCTGTAAGGTAAGCTACAATCTATCTGTCGGTTCATTTTCTAGTTAGGTGATAAGTATCAACCTTTCCTTTGGCTCCTTAAGAAGGATGTGGTTTTTCAATGGGATTCTAAGTATTAGAAAGCTTTTGATGATATCAAAAGGTATCTCACCTCCCCACCTATTTTAGTTCCCCCTATACCTGGTAGGCATCTATTGCTTTACATAGCAACTACCACTCATGCTTGGGGAGCCATGTTGGCTCAACATGATGACAAAAAAAAAGAGAGCTATCTACTATTTTAGTAGAAATTTGGTTAGCTATGAAACTAGGTACAGTCCCTTAGAGAAGCTTTGCTTTTCCATAGTATTTTCTTCTTAGAAGTTAAGACACTACATGCTTAGCCACAAGACATTAGTAATCACAAAGTTGATCCCTTGTGGTACTTAATATCTAAGCCCCACTTATCAAATCGAGCTGCTAGATGGGTTTTGGCCCTTAGTGAGTTTGATTTGACCTTCATAGGTTAGAAGGCTATCAAGGGTTAGGTGATTTCTGATAAATTATCCTCCGCTCCCTTAGAAGCTAACCATCCTATAGTTGTTGAGTTTCTTGATGAGTGCTTCAATGTTGAAATTGAAGAGTTTGACTCCTGGAATTTGTTTTTTGATGGATCCTGATGCATGAAGGGCATTGGAGCTAGAGTCATTCTAGTTACACCACAAAAACAACTCATCCATTTTTCCTTCATGCTTAATTTATCTTACACAAATAATACTATGGAATACGAAGCTTTGATCCTTGGTCTCAGAGAAGCCTAATCTTTGCAAGTTAAGGTCCTTCAGGTCTTTCGTGACTCTCAACTTGTGGTTAATCAGATTAATAATATTTATCAGACTCAAAATGATAAGATTAAATCCTATAAGGAGATTGTTACAGGTTTTTTTCCTCCTTTGAGCAAGTGATCATAGATTTTGTCCCTAGATCCTCAAATCATCATGTGGATGCTATGGTTGCTATTGCATCTTTGTTTCTATTGGAGTTAGAAGATGATCAAGCTTCTATTATTATTCGATAACTCTGAGAACCCACATCTTTGAGTTCTTGTTTAGATCCCCTAGAGTGTTTTGCCATTAGAGATTTCCCATATGAACCATGGTATAATGATATATTTAATTTCCTTAAATACAACTCAATGCGTGATGGTTTATATCATAATCAGCATAAGCTATTGCACAAAAGAGCATACCAATTTGTTATAATTGGAAATAATTTATATCGATGTTATTTTGAAGGTATCCTTTTATGATGCCTTAACTCTGATGAATCTTGATATGCTCATAGTGATGCTCATGAAGGTTCATGTGGAATCCATTTTAGAGGTAATGCTATTACCAAAAATCTCCTTTAAATGGGATATTATTGGCCTTCCATGTAAAAGGATGCATGCAATTATATTCGGTGTTGTGACAAGTGTCAATGCCATGATAACCTTATTCATGCTCCTTCTCAAGACCTTCGGGTGATATATTCTCCTTGGCCCTTTTCCATGTGGGGATTGGACATTATTGGGAAGGTTAACCCAGTGTTGTCTGATGGTCACAAGCTTATCATTACTATGACTGAGTACTTTAGTAAATGGGTTGAAGCTATGCCTTTGGTTATGGTGACTAGAACTCAGGTTTTTAAGTTCATCTTTAACCATATCCTTTGTAGATTTGGGATTCCTCTAGTGATTATTTCTGAAAATGACACTCCTTTCAAGAACAAGGATGTTCATAATATTTGTGCTAAGTACAATATTTAGAATTGATGGTTAAATCCTTATTAATCCTAGGGTAATGGACAAGTTGAGGCCTCCAACAAATCCTTGATCAAGATTTTGAATAAGTTGGTTAATAAGACTAGTTGTGACTGGCATACTCAGATTTATACTACCCTATGGGCCTATTGTACTAGCATGTGTACTGCCACAAGGGCCTCACCATATGTATTAGTCTATGGGTCTGAGGTAGAATTCCATTTTGAGCTAGAGATCTCATTCTTTGCATATCTTGTTACAAGATACCGAGGTTGGTGATAAGTTTCATATAGAGCATTTGAACCAATTGGAGTTGCTGGATGAAAAGTACATCCATGCCTTAGAGAATTTGTGAGCCTATAAAGATAATCTCGGTCAATATTATTATAAAAAGGTTTGCAATTAGTAATTTGAGATTGGGTACCTTGTCCTCAAGGAAAACCAAAGGAACACTAATGCTCGTGTTGATCTTCGAGGTAAATTTCAGCCCAACTGGTTAGGGCCTTTTGTTGTAACAACAAATTTTGGTTTTGGTGCTTATAAGTTAGCTTCCATGGATGGTAGAGAACTTAAAGAACCTATGAACATAATGCTTTTAAAAATATATTATGCTTGACTTATTATTCATATTGCATATACATTTAGTTAGATCATATTGCATGTTTTCTTGACATATTATGCACATTTGGCTATCATATTATGCATGATTGCTTGACATTATGTTCTTGCATATTGCTTATCATATTTGCATTGTTGCTTTCTCATGACTGATTTTTCATGTAGCTTCTAGGGATTCATGACAATAATAAGTGATGATACCTAGTTAGGTCATAGGTCACATGCATTGCACTTTCACTAGGGTTCTCATGCTTAGCAAAGCCCCAACTTAGGGCCCATGAATTTTCATCCCTTCTTCTATTCTTTACTTCTTTTTCTCTTTCTTATATTATCTCTTCTTCTTGTATTCCTTTACTTTGAAAGTATTTTACAATGCTCATCCTTTATCTCCAAATTCAAGGAATGCATTCCTCTTTTGTATGCCCTTGTCTTTTTTGCATGATTATTGTTTCTCCTTTGTCTTCTTAGATAAGGATATACATTCTTTACTTCTTTGATTACACGTTTCCTCCCTCTTGAATTTTCACTAGTTGAAAATTCAAGCCGAGGGTACACACGTATAATTATTTGCTCCTCATTTTATTCCTCTTATTTCTTCTAGCACATGCATACACTCATCGTGTTATGCTCATATTTGGTTCATACATACATGCGCATACACCCTATTGGGTAGTACTAGCATTTACATACATCTTACATTAGCATACACTATAACACCCCTACCGGATTACATCTCTCTTTGACTTAGTGGGCCCAATACCCCATTACAGGATCAGCTCCTTGGCCATTTTAGTAGGCCTTTACATACATCCTAGTGGGTAATCACCCCACAACAGTCACTAGTGAACAATCACCCATAGCGGCTTACACTATACACTCCACTTATTAGTCCATATTTAGTGAGTACTACACCCATAATGTGTTCTTCACTTCATACATGGATCATATTTTGAGCATAACAACCTCTAGGTAGGATTCTAATCTAGCTTTCTTCTCAATTTCAGATGATTGACCTTTGGAGTTTTATCATTATCTTCTTCCTCTTCTTCTACTTCCTAGTTTTCTGTTTCTTTTTCTCTCCTCTTCCCTTCTTATTTATTTCCATTTCTTCTATTCATTTGTGCATTTCATGCTAGCTGCATTAGGTTCTTGTTGTATCCAGTGCTTAGTTGTTTGTTTGCTTTCTTTTTTCTCTAAGTTTATATGTTTTTCTTTTTTATTTATTTTCTTTTTTTTTAATACTCGAGGGGGCACCTTAGCCATAGTGGCATTAATGGTAGTAATGTCTCACTCTTTTGACCAAAATTGGCCACCCTTTTCTTTGTGCCTGTTGTGTGTTTCCTCGTAGGAGTCTACATCCTTTCTTTGATGCATTTAATAGGACATAAATACATCAAAGAGAGGGAAAAATGTAGACTTGTAAAATTGACCCACTTTTTGAGTGGGCAATCTTCCTTAGTACCCCTAAGAGGCCCTCAACCCCTGCCAAGAGCAAGGGAAGATCTTTTTACCTCCATTTTTTAATTTGTTTTCCTTTTAGTGAAATCACACCCTATATTTACGAGGTACGACTTCATGCTAGCAATATCGTGCCCTGTCAGGATGGGGTGCAACTTTGTTGTTTAACATAATTTTTTAATTTAATTTTATTTTATTATTTTTTAGCCTACTTAGACCCAATTTTAAACCCTCCAACATGTTTTGGCATCGACTTTGAGTTTATTTGTGCCCACCTTCTTCCTCTAATTTTGTCTATAAAAGGAAGAGTGTTTTGCCAAATCATAAGAGGTGAAATATGCAACAATATCTATGCTATGTGAGCTTTCAATGTTCTATCCTTGTGCAAATTGATTAACCTCCAAATAGTTTGCTCTTCTTCTTTTGTTTTCTTTGCTGCAAGCTAACCTTGAAGTGCAAATTTCATATTGATATTCTATTGCATGGATTGGATTGATTTTCTATGTAACTTGATGGATCCATGATGTAGTTCGGAGAGATAGAGTGCCCCACTTAGATACTTCAATATTCTCTACCTACTTTTGTGATATCCATTAAGGGTTTGCTCACTTTATTTTAACATTTATTTTTTCCTTTGCATTTGCTTCTTATTTTTCTTTAGTCTATAGTGATATCATGCATGACACTAGCAAGGCATGACTTCGATTGCCCTAATTAGGGAAATTTTTTCTAGAAGATGTGAAATCACGCCCCATATAGACTAGGCATGACTTTGCTACTGCATTATCACACCCAGTCTAGGTGAGGTATGATTTTTCCTTAGGGTAAATCAGGGGTAATTTTTGGATTCTTCTTTCACTTTTGCATTTCATTCTATTTCTAGATCATACTGCTACACTTTGTTTTCTATTTTCTATTACTATATTTTTTATTTATGATTAATTATCCAAAGGTCAATTTTCACTTTTATATTAAAATTTCATCTAAAAGGATCTAGGGAGCTTGACTGTAGCATATCCAAGATCTATTACACAACGACCTAAGTAGGCCCCCTAATACTAACTCCATTTTTCATTGTTTCATGCGTGATATTACAAAAACAAGTATTCTTGATATCATTGAACAAGAGAGAAAAAGCTAATTCAAGCACTGATCTAGATAAGTGCTCTATCAATTCCATTGGTTGAAAAACTGATTTCATTATTGATTCCTAGGCATCTAAAAGTGAAACGCATCTAGTTTGCATCTAGGGATAATTTTTGTGCATTTATTATATATATATACTTTAAAGTTTTTCTAAAATAAATTGTAGGTCAACAAGCATTCAAAATAAAAAATCATTCTAGGCTAGCTCTTGTATGCCTGCATTCTATCTTCAACTGCATTATTCTATTTCTTGCAATGTCCTTTATCTTTTTTAGCTTAAATCTAGAAAGACCAAACTTAGGTGTTTGTCTTGAATCTGAATACATCAAACCTTCCTGAATATCCTGAGAACTTGGAGTGAGTCCTTAAACCATTCTTGGTGAACCCTTCTCCATAGCACTGAGTGTAGAGTACAACACACTCCCATAGTTCACACCATAAAGGATTCCCTCCTTGTGGATCCAACCATTTTTGTTTGGGAATTTTACGCGGTAGGGTAGTTTTCTCCCTCTACAGTATGTGGTTCTTTATTTATGAATGATGGGATACAACAAGACAATCAAAATACCATAAATATTGACCATCCCAAGTATAGCCAGGGTATAAATGATAATTTACTTGAATTTTAGATGAAATTTTACAAAGAGGAGTCCTTGATTAGTTCCTCATGAAGTTGATGAATCCACTAAGTATGTGGTGTGGATATAGCATGTAGCATTACCTCTTCTTCATGTAGCCAATAAAAATCATATTCCACCATGTTATCCTTACCCTTCTTATAGGTGATATCATAGTCATAGCCCAACAATTTAGAAACATATTTTTGTTGTTCTAGTATGGCCACCAAAAAATGATCTTGAGGAAAAGCCAATGACAACCAGCAATTGCATTTAAAATGGAAAGCATTTCCTTCTCATAAGTAGACATGTCCAAATTCCTACCTGAGATTGCTTTGCTAGTGAAGGCCAAAGGTCTACCTTATTGCATTAAAATTGCCCCAATGCTATTTTCAATTGCATAACTTTCAATGATAAAAGGTTTAGAGAAATCAAGCATTGCATAGGGGTAGTGGTCATGGCATTCTTCAAATCTACAAAAGTATTTTTTGTAGGTTTTGTCCACAAAATAATTCTTCCTTAGCATGGTTGTCAAGGGAGATGTTATATTTCCATAATTCTTCACAAATTTCATGTAATATCTAGTAAATCCCTGATAAGGAATGACACACATACTTTCCATATGTAAAATTTAATATTGTATTACACACACATACTTTCCATATGTAAAATTTAATATTTTATTACACACACATACTTTCCATTACATATAGTTTCTATTTTGTTATGGATAATATTTTAACAACTACATTCTTATCCAATTTGTAATCACCAACTATATTCTTATATAAGATGTAATTGCCTATTTATAGGCCCATTATGCAGAATAATCAGTAGTACTTGGAGTATAGATTTTCAGTTATTTTCTAGTGTCTCTTCTCTGTTTCTTAGGTGTGAGCATTCCTTGTGGAATAATTCCACATCAATTGGTATCAAAGCTAAATTTTTTTAGGGTGAGATTGTTTTCCCTTTGCATTTGGTGGAGTACTCCCTCTATCACGACCTTTCTTCCATCTTCCATCCTTTCCACCTTGCTCACATACTGAATTACCTCAATGCCCATGTTTCATAAACCATCACCATAGCTGCTCACCACCCCTTTAGCTCATTGTTACCATCATTGAAAATTGTTGCACAACTATTGCATGGTCAACTTGCGCACCTTTAGGAGGAAGAGATAGCAAGGAAGGCCACTAAAACTTTGTCAAAGGATTGATGATGCATTGATGTACCTACAAATGCCACTCGGACCTATTCCTATTGTTTTATGGTACTTTTTCTTGGTTATATCACCACATCTATGCATTACTAAGACAATGGCAAAATATTATAAGGGGACTTCACAAACCCTAGGTTACATGTGGTACCATATTTGCATCAATTTTGACAGTTATAAAATCAATACACTAGCATCATCATGAAGGCCCATTTTGTCGATGCATATCTCCAATCTTGTGTAAGGTATAAAATGTTCACACTTTACATGTTTATACATTGGCTTGTAATTTGGCCATAAACCTTTTATTTGATTGGGAGTCTTAAAAAAAAACATTGAATGCTTGTCCTTTTCAGACCTTTGGCCAAAATTATAAAGGAATAGCAACCCTTTATATAATTTTTTTTAGCAATCCCTTTATATTTGACTTAAGCATTTAAAAAAAAAAAAGGTTTCTTAAAAAAAAAAATCAATCAATCTTTTTTCAACTTTTTCAAAGATTTTTAGCTTTTATTGTACACAAGCCTTGAGTTTAACAAAAAAAAGAAGCTTGTTATATTTCATTTAGTGGCCATCATAGTATTTCATTGGTTCCACCTAGACCTATGACTACCAATGTAGAAGAAAAATTAGCTAAGGTTACTACCTTAGTTCTTTCTTTGGTTGAAATTGTTAGAGCTATCAAATCACATTATTCCTCCCCCTCTCATAATAATTCTCCTAAATGTGAAATCAAAATATATGAAGGCTCTAGAGATCTTGATGTCCTCAATACCTATATCTTACATATGTAGACTTGGTTTTAATTCACTCAAACCTCGAATGATGAAAAATTTCCATTTGCCAAGCTTAAACTCTCTGGCATGGCTAAGGTTCTCATTACCGAATGCCAAGGAACTCAAGACCCCATCTCCAATTGGGATGCTTTGACTATGACCTTGAAATCCATTTTTTATCTGTCCAACTATTATGATGATCTCCTCAACCATTGGATTCACCTTCGTTAGGGCAAGAATCAGTCCTTTCAGGACTATGTCCATCAATTCAATAGATTATGCATGTTGCTTCACATTTCAGATCTCACTACTTCCATTATTTATAAGTTCAAAAGTGGTCTTCTCACACACTTTTATTGGGAAATAAAGTACACTTCTTGTACAACTATTGATGATATTTTCAAACAGGCACAACTTGCGGAGGAGACATTTATAGCACAGCACAAGGGGAACCGCTACCCTTCAAGAGGTTCTAAGTCATCGCCTCATCCTCAAAATAGGTGCCATGGATACCTTCCTACTTTTACCCTTCTCAGTCCTATACTTCTAAGCATGTATTTTATGCTTCTTATTCTTATTCTTATTCTTCTTCTTCTAATGCTAAGTCTCAAATTTTTTGTAATTATTGTAAATGAAAAGGGCATCTTAAATCTGAATGTAGATAATTATAGAAGAAGAAGACCTTGTTTGTATAGTTTTATGAGGGTACCAATGAAAACCCCATCAAGACTATTGGTGAAGAAAAGGTCTATGAGGAGTTGAAAGGAAAACTCAATCTTGTAATGAATCATCATTATGATGCTCAAGACCATGACAATCTATTCATCACACATGCTCATTTGAGCCATGACTTTGCAATTGATTGTATCATCAACAATGGCTCACAAAAGAACTTGATCACGTAGTCCATTGTCGATAAACTCAAAATACCTAATTCTCTACATCCTCATCTATACTCTCTTGAATGGAAGGATAGTGCGACCTCTTTTCATATTACACACACATGCACTCTTGCATTTGCCTTTGGTCCAAATTTTAGAGACAAGGTCACTTATGATGTGATCTTGATGGATTGTTGTGGTATTTTGCTTGCTAAGCCCTATCAATATGATAGACGTTCTACATATTATGCTTACAAAAATACATACACATTGTAGCAAGATAATAAGCATTATCTCATTCACTCAATTAAAGAACCTACCAAGCACTCCAATAATATATTGCTAAGTTGTAGGAAAGCACGTAAAGCAACTAATCAAGCACAGGAAATTGCTCTTATTTTTATTCATCCATGGCATAAGCACTTTTTAGAAACAACTTCTAAATCTAATAGATCGAAATCAATTGATAACATATTGCAAAAATATCAAAGTGTTTTTCAAGAGCCCACTTGCTTACCTCCAAAAAGGGCCATTAATAACACTATTGATATAGTTCCAGCTGCACCTCTTCCTAATGCCCCATGTACATGCAATCACTTCAACAATATGATGAAATAAATAATCAAATTCAAGACCTGCTACATAAAGGTTTTATTAAACTAAGCATTTCTCCTTGTTCCTCTCCCATTCTTCTTGTTCTCAAAAAATATGGCACTTGGTGTCTTTGTATTGATTTCCGAACACTTAATAAAATTACAATAAAAATAGATATCCACTCCCTCGTATTGATGATCTCTTAGACCAACTTTAGGGAGCCAAGTTTTTCACTAAGATTGATCTCAAAAGTGGATATCATCAGGTTCACATCCAGGTTGAAAGTACAAAGAAGAGAGTTTTCAAAACAAAGATGGTTCTTTTTGAATGGCTTGTTATGCCCTTTGGCCTCACCAATGCTCTTGCTACCTTCATGAGGCTCATGAATGAAGTTTTCAAAGACTGCTTGGATAGATATGTCATTATCTATCTTGATGATATTCTCATATTTTCTCCTACATGGGAGGCCCATTTGTAGCATCTGGATCATGTTCTTTCCATCCTTCAACAACATCAATTTTATGCCAATTCACCTAAGTGTTCTTTTGGGCAAAACTCTATTTCCTACCTTGGATTTATCATTAATGAGCAAGGTATTTAGGTGGATCCTAGAAAAGTAGAAGTCCTCCTTAATTGACCTACTTCTACCACTGCCACTGAGTTATGGAGTTTCCTTGGCCTAGCCAACTTCTACCACAAGTTTATTCCAGGCTATTCCACCATTGCTACTCCTTTGCATAATTTGACTAAGGTAAAATCTATTTTCCATTGGACTCTTGTACATTCCCATGCATTTTCTACTTTGAAAGATAAGCTTTGTTCTTCTCTTATTCTCATTATTCCTAAACTTAGATAGCATTTTGATATTGAAACTGATGCTTCTCAATTTTCCCTTGGTGTTGTCCTCAAACAAATTGGTCATCTTGTTTCTTATCATTTTGAGTCCTTTTCCATTACCAAGCAATATTATTCTACATATGACAAAGAGTTTTATGCCTTAGTCTAAGCTATCAAATACTGGCATCATTACCTCTTAGGCAAAGAAACTATTGTTCATACTAATCATTTGCATTTGCAGTTTTTCCAATATTAGAATAAAATTCAAGAAGCTCGCCACATGAAATGGGCTTCTTAACTTCAGCAATTCCACCTTGTCACATACAAAAAGGGTAGTACCAATTCTATGGCTTATTGCATATGTCATCCTTATTCCTCCCATGCCTTTACTATTGTTACTACCTCATACTTGGGATTTTAGTCTTGGCCTTCTTTGTATCCTCACGACCATGACTTTGCCAAAGTTTTTCAACATTTACACCATCCTTCCTCTTCAAACTTGGTCCCTTTTAAATATTTTTATCTTAAGAAAGGTTTGCTTTACCTCTTGGACAAAATTTGTGTACCCTCTAAGTCTCGAAAATCCCTTATTAAGAAGGCACATTCTACCCTTTATGGTGGATATTTTGGCAAGCATAAAACTCTTCATCACTTGAAGCAATTCTTCTACTGGCCCCACATGCAACGTGATATTTTGAGGTATTTGAGGTAGTGTACAACTTTTTACAAATCCAAGCCAACCAACAGGAAGCTTGGCCTCAACAAGACTTTGCCTATTGCATATCATCTATGGAAAAAGTATTTCAATTGATCTAGTTAGTGGTTTTCCTATGACAGTCCGTCAACATGATTGTATTTTTGTCATAGTTGATCAATTTAGTAAAATGACTAAGTTCATACCTTGTAGAAAAACTAGTTCCACTGCCAACTTAGCCCAACTCTTCTTTGATACTATTTGGTGTTCCTTTGGTCTACCCACTAGTATTATTTTTGACAGTGATTCCCATTTTGTTGGTCATTTTTGGCATTCCTTGTGGAAAATTTTAGGGGTGTCTCTTAAATTTTCCATAGCTTTTCATCCTCAAACCTATGGTCAAACTGAAGTAGTCAACCGTACTCTTGTCCAAAGTCTTCATATTTTTCACCATTCATCTCACCAAATGGGATTGACCACATTGACCATGCATATAATCGACTTGTTCATTCCTCTACATGTCACTCACCCTTTGAAGTATGTCTAGGTTTTCAACCCTTAGCACCTTATGAGTTACCCTTTTCCCTTACATCTCATATCACAACCCATATGAAAAAAGAGCAAGCCAAAATCCATTCCATCATCCATAATTTTTAGTAGCTTCACTCTATCATTGTTCATATTTTGCAAAAACTATAGCAACAGCAAATGAAATCCATGGACAAACATCGTGTTCCACATCATTTTTAGGTGGGAGATAGAGTTTGGTTGCACCTTGATCATCGCAGGTTCCAGAGGATAACCCATAGCAAGATCAAACCCATTCTCTTTGGGCCATATAATATTGTCCAACAGGTGTTTGAGAATGTTTTCTTGCTTTATATCCTAGCATATTTGGGCATCCATGATATCATCAATGTTGAATTGCTCAGACCATACCATGAGTCTACATTGGAGACAAACCCTGTCATTAGTCATCCTATTGATATTGTACCCCAATTCTAGTATCCTTTGGATAATGATCATCTTCTTAACATCAGGACATGTCACACTCACCAAGGATATTTGAATTCCTACCTTGAGGCTAAGTGAGAAAAAATACCACACCAGGCTTGATGGATCTCTCATAGCCAGATGGTTCATGAATTTCCTTCCCTTTTGACCGCATTGGAGCCCAATGCTCTTACGATGGGGAGGAATGATAAGGAATGACATGCATACTTTCCATATGTAAAATTTCTATTTTATTACACACACATACTTTCCATTACATATAGTTTCTATTTTGTTTTGAATAATATTTTTACAACTACATTCTTATCCAATTTGTAATCACCAACTACGTTCTTATCTAATATGTAATCGTCTATTTATAGGCCCATTATGCATAATAATCAGCAGTGCTTGGAGTATAGATTTTTAGTTATTTTCTAGTGTCTCTTCTTTGTTTCTTAGGTGTGAGCCTTCCTTGTGGAATAATTCCACATCAGTCCCAAAAAACCATGAAGTCCTCTTTAGGGTATGAGGCTTAGGCTAATATTGAACAACCTAAATTTTCTTAGGATCAACATGAACTCCATCCTTAGTGATGATGTGACCCAAGTATTCAACCTCTTGTTGTCCAAAAGAACATTTGAACCTATTTACATAAAGTTGATTGTTAGAAAAAAATTTTAGTGCTTGATATAAGTGTTGGAGATGCTCTTCATATGAATGACTATAAATCAATATATCATTAAAAAGGACTAAAATGAATTTGTGAAGGAAAGATAAAAAGATGGATTTTATCAAACTATGAAAGGTAGAAGGTGCATTGGTTAATCCAAATAGCATAACTAGGAATTCATAATGCCCTTCATGAGTTTTGAAAGTTGTTTTTGGAATATTCTCATCTTTTATTCAAATACCTTAACTACAAATACAATTGGAAAAAGTATTGATCCCCATGCAACTCATCAAGTAATTCATCAATCACTAGATTAGGGAATTATCTTAATTAGTGATATTATTGAGGTTTTGATAATCCACATACAAGATCCAAGTGTCATCCTATTTTTTACTAATAACACTAGAGCATAATGGGGACTAACACTAGAACAGATAACCCTGGTAGGATGAAGCTCATGAAGTATTTTCTTAATTTTAAAATTTTGAGCATAAGGATACATGTAGGGATGGTTATATGGGGGAAAAATACTAGGAAAAAGTTGAATGACATGGCCATGAGAGTGATGAGGATTTTGTCCCTTGTGTTCCTCAAAAATTGAGCATATTTGTTCAATAAACCTTGTAATTGCATTAAATGGGCCTTTTTCGCTTCCTCGCAAGCATCGATAGCAAAAATTTATGCCACCACTCCATAAGAGGAATTTTTTAACAAATTTTCTATCTTATGGATATGAATAAACTTATTTATGCTAACCTTCAGGACATGTAAAGTATATTTAGTCCCCTCTTAACTAAAATCCTTCCACATCTTAAAAAATCCCATAAAATTAGACCTAACATCCGCAACCATTGTACTCCCAAAACTATATCGCATCCATATAATGGTAGGAAAATATGTTTTTCTTGAGATTATATTCTCCATTTTGAATTTTGACATTATGAAATTTACCTTTGCATGGTATGATGTCTCCATTAGCAATCATGACTTCAAATGAATTACATGTAATAATGTAATAGTTTCCCCATTTGGCCATACATAGATTAATAAGGTTATGTGTACTTACAGAGTCAATAAGAATTATGACCCATTGTCCTTTGAAATATCTAATTACTTTCATCATTTGGGGGGTTGATACTCTTGCTAAAGCATGCACTGAGATTTTTGGTTGGGATTCCTTTGGAGCTTAAATCTTTATTGTAGTTTTGACTTTGTGAGAACCCTATTCTTCCTTCAAATATTCTATGGTTGGTGAATCATCCATATCCAGTAGATATAATTTTTGTCGCACACACTTGTGTCCTAGGGAATACTTTTGATATGAACTATAACATATCCCTTGAGACATTTTATTCTTCATCTCTTTGAGTGTCAATTTTTATTATGGTTGGAGATTTAGTGGTATGACTTGTCATAGGCTTGGATGAAAAATATGATCGATATTGAGGAAATTTAGATGTGTGTCCTTGAGCCTTTAATTTCTATTCTATCAATATAGCCAAATTTATTACCTATTGTAATGTTTGGGGTCTCAACATTTTAACCTTAGCCTTAATGTCATCCTTCAAACCGATCACAAAATAACTTTGAAAGAAGTTGAAATTTAAACTAGTGGTATGATTGGCTAGTTTCCAAATTGAGTTAGACTCTCTTGAATGGTTGAAGTTTGTCTAAGTTTACAAAGTATCCCCTATAAAATCTTAAAACTCACTAGGACCAAAGTGACTAAGTAGATGTTGCTAAAATTCATGCCAAGAAAGATCAAGTTTGGCCTTCCTAAGTCACTAAAACCAATGTAGTGCATCAAATTCAAAATTAAGAACACAAGCTTATACTGAGAGGGGGGTGGTGAATAGTATAAGACCACTTTTTAATTTTCTTCTCAAATCAATATTATG
>JAQPPZ010008050.1:0-142908 GCA_028583015.1 Wollemia nobilis
TTATAAAACTCAAGTTAATGGTGATTTGAATCGGATTAATATTTGGGAAAGATGGAAGAGGGGTAGATTTAAATCTAAAGCTCTTTGTATTGTTTGGGAGCTTGGATTAAACTTCATTTGGTGGAAAGTGTGGTTGGAGATAAATGCCAAAAATTTTAGAGAAACTTTTTCTTCTTTAGGTGGAGTTTGGTAGGTCATTTGGAGCAAAGTCACAAAAATTGTGGCAGTCTATGCTAAAGAGTAAACCCAGGTTATTATTGGGAAAATGTAGAAGGAATTTGAAGTGTAAGAGGGATAGGAAAGAGCTAGTTAGAAACTACCCCGAGAAGGTTGGATTAAAATTAATACTGATGGAGTTGCAAAAGGCAATCCGGGTAGAGCTAGAATTGGAGTGGTTTGCCAGAATCATGTTGGAATAGTGCTCTATTGGGAACTGCAAGGCTTGGGAAGAGCCACAAAAATGAAGCAGAAGCCTTAGCTATCAAATATGCTTCTATTTGGGCAGTAAAACAAGGTCACAGGAGGATAATCCTAGAATCATATTCTCAAATAATGGTTGGAGCTCTAGATTGCATGACGAACTTTTCTTTTAAAACATGGTGGTTGAGGATTCTTGTCACCCAAATTAAGAAATTATAGAAGGAATTAGATGATGTAATTCTAGTTTATGTGAGTAGAGATCTAAATAAAGTGGCAGACTTCCTATCTAATATGGGTACTAAGAAGGAGGTAGGGGTTTAGTGGCATAGTGACATGGCTATTGAGGATGAGATGATTAGGTAGGTTGGTGAGCAAATCCAGTGATTAGCTAATTTGGATAACCATTCCAAAAATACTGTTTAGTATATTTGTGCTTCAATGTAGATCTTATTTTATAGTTGTAAACAGGTGAACAATCATTCTAGAAATATGGTTTATGATATTTTGCTCCAATGCAAATCTTCTTTTACTGTCGTAAACATGTGTTCTCTTTGGCTAAGGCTGGGAAAAGTCTCATCCCAACTTGTAAATGATCTCTTTTTTTTAATACAATTTTTTTCAAATTATTTTTCAAAAAAAAACTATGAATATCATTCTCCTCTTCCTAATAAATTTCTTTATCTAGATAGAAAACAATAAATTTGGTTTAACTTCACCTCTAAGGCAACAAATTCTAATCCTTTTATTAGATTCATTCATAAACTCCACCCATCTCTCTTCAAAATTTAGAAGAGCCTTATGTGCTTTAACTAGTCAACTCCCATAATAATATCAAATATATGCAAAGGTACCACATACAAAAGTCAATTACTCCTTCCTTGTGGCAAAGTGATATGAGGGTCAAAAAAATATTGGTTAACTTGGTAGGTTTGTCCTAACCTATACTCTACCTTGAAACCATTGGTCAAAAACCTACGTCTTTCAAGTAAGTCCCTCACTAATCTAGTGGAAACAAAGCTATCAATTGATCCACTATCTATCAAAAATTGCACATATTTATCAAAACAAAATTCGTTTAACAAAATAATTTGAACACCAAGTTGAGAACTAACTATGGCTACAAAGATCTTGTGGGTGGCTTCTTCTAGAGCTTTTTGATGAAGATTGGCTTGGTGGGGATATTTAATAACATAATGAGCTCCTTGGGAGATGTAGCATCCATTTAGTGGACCTATATTGCTCCTATTGCTATTCTCATTTCTACCCCGAGATGCTATCTCTCTAGATATTTCTAGATTAAATAGTTTTTGATCTTGTATTTTAGAAACCTCTTTGCCCTCCTTCCTAAAATTATTACCCTGATAATTAGATTTAATTATACCTCCTTTTATATTTTGATCTCCTCCTTTAGGTTTCTTGTTTTGATAATTCTCCCATTTCATAAACCCAACACTTTTCTTCTTTCTAAGATCATATTTTTCCTTTTTAGATAGCTTTGGATAATTAAAATACACCTTTCTAGTTTCCTAGTTAGCTTCTTCTTTTCTTGCCAAATCAAAAGTTGTGGGTATATTTATAGGGTTGTGCATATTTACCACCATCATATTTCTAAGATGCAATCCCAAAATGAATTTTTGACTTCATTTATTCATTTCTTTCATATTGAGATGCATATTTTAATAGTCAACTAAACTTTTGGTGGTAATCACGCACTGTCATGTTTTCCTGATGCAGATTGGGAAACTCACCAAACTTTTCTACATAATGTTGTTTGGTCAAAAATCTATCTCTAAATTCCTTGGAAAAATCCTCCCATATGAGGTCAATAGCTTATATATTATGTCCTATCTTATAGGATTTCCATTAGTCCAGGGCCACTTCAGTCATGTTCATAACTACCAATGCTTTTTAAGATTCAGATGATAAAATAACTAGAGAAAAGTATAATTCTAGTTTATTTAGCCAATTTTAAATTGTATCACCATCACCTTTCCCATTGAATTTGGATATTAGGACCTTCTTCATGTTCCTATCCAATTATTTACTCACCCTGGTCCTACCAGTAATGGATCGTACAAGTTCCCTAGGTGCTTCTTCTCCCTTGCTTAGTCTAGTTTCTCTCTCTAGCTAGGTCTTCTATGACCTATTTTTGTTGTACAATAAATTCTTGTTGTTAGGCCATGTGAGTTTTTTGTTGGGCCAACTCTTCCCTTTTTTTTTCCATGTGATTTTGCAATAATTGAACAACCTTTGCAAGATTTTCCTTCTCTCTATCAAGTTTATTTGGAGGATGTGTGTTCATCTGTTTCATCCTTATTTCATGTTGACGACCCTCTTGTCTATTTCTCGTCCTCGATACCCTTATGGGTCTTTCGATGGCTTCTTCCTCCCTGAATCCCACATGATTTCCTAAATATCCAACTCGTAGCATTCATACCATTGACCTATAGGTGAAAGAGTAATTGTTAGTTTTTGCATTACACTACACAAATTTCACAATTAGAGTCTTCAACATAGAATCATTTTTGCTCTGATACCATATGTAACAACCCAATCCTAACTCATTTGGTTGTACCATCAAGACATCAAAGACTATCATAGGAGGTATAATTTTTTATCTACGGTTTTTTTATAGGAATGCTTTTTAGTTCATAGCAAAATTTAATTCACTCAATAAAATATAATCATAAGATTAAATATTGTATAGGTCTCTTTCACCACTTTTGGGTTCAGAATTATTATAGATAGCCACCCAAGTCAATGATATTGGTTAAATCCTATGAATATTCCATTAGTGAAGTTGAATTTTCCCATTTACATGCTCTTGTTCTTGCATGAGGGTTGAGATGCTATCTTTCCCCATCCCATAGCATAAATGAATCTACGACCCATCCAATTGACTTATTCAATATTTATTTATGCAAGGGATCAGTGTAATTATATATTTGGTGTCTAACTGGTTGTCCACTTCTTGGATCTAGTTAGAGCCCTGTCACTACACTAAACTTGGTCTTAATCACACATGCCTCTTCAGACTCATGATCATTTTTCCCATGCCAAACATCATGGCTAACTAGTAAAGTCTAGTGAGCACGAGACTTATCACTCTACTATCTTACAACAACCTAGAGAAGGTATCCCATACTGACCCTCGTGATATTTTCCAACCTAGTATTTATTTGACCAATTCTGTTAAGAATTCAGTTACTTTAAGACTTGTTCTGTGCCGACTTGCACCTTAGCAACTTTGGGTGTATCAATATCACAATACTTCTTGATGATATAAAGGAATGTAATTTTTCCAAAATATGATCTCTTTACACTACTAGCTCTATTTGGTTCACTAAACTAGATTAATTCTATCTCATCTAATAATTAAGAGATCACAAAGTAGGAAAAATTCTCATTTCCAAAACTCATAAATTATTTTTCTCATGATCAATAAAAGGTATTGAAAACTTATAGGATTTATACATATATTGTGTACATTACTCAACAAGAGCTTACAAATCCTTAGGTAAATAAATATTTATCACTTTCTAAATAATAATACAATAGTTGCAGAAATGCACAAGGATTGTTTTCCAGCAATCTCATTTTATATTAATTTCATACTTAGACTTCCCAACTATAAGCTTCCCATTTTAGAATAAAATATATTAAATAATCCTACACCTTATAGTTTATAATATTCTACTAAACAAAATATTTTAGCTTAAGGTGATAGCTAAATCAATATCGAATACAATTTTATATTGGTCTTCAAATGTTTACTTTTACCAATTCTATAGATACATATCTCAAGGTTAAATTTATGTTATCAACCATTGATTTCTACTTTCTATTATGCCCTGTGAAAGGTTTTAAAGGTATTCACACTCTATGATTTCCAAAGCATTATTTAATACTACTAACTCACAAATATAGTGATGTATTGAGTTTAGGGAAGTTAGATAATATAAGGTTCCTTACAATTTAATAATATAGTTCACCATAGTTCTAGTATTTAACTTGTGCCTTCAGAGATGTATTTAATCAGTTATTAATAGCAATAATATATAGGCTACTACATTATAATAGTCTTCTACAACTTCATTTCTTGAGTTGATTATAGGCTAGAAATAAACAATGAATAAGATATATTTTTCTTATTCAAATCATCAACAAAACTACTAATAGTTTGAAAGAAATGTCTTCAGATATATTATTTACAATAACTCCAAATAAATGGATAGAATTTAAAATATCATCTTTTTTTCTAATGCTAAACAAAAAGTAATGTTTACATATCTTTCATCTTTGCAAACACAATATTTTTAACAAGTAGACACCATCCGTGGGGTTACAAAATTTGAGTACCAGTATCTACATCTCTCAACTCCTGTACAATCTAACAATTATCATATGAAAGATGTTTGCATGAGATTCAAAGGAATGACCACTAAGATAACATTAGCCACCGTTGAACCTTTCCTTCCATGGCTACGTCATTCACTCTTTCTAACTAGCTGTGACTTCTATATTTTAAGGATTTTCATCTACAACTGAGCTCTAATGGTGCATCTTCATCACTTAGAACTCTTGTTCATTTGGAGATCAGATTACAGTTCCTTAGCTTGAAATGGATGCAACTACCTTGACACTTTAAACTATCCATGCATCACTCAACACAACAACATACAAAACACTTAAGAAAAGATGTTCAATTTGGAAGATAGAATCACACATGCACACAATTGCTTTATATCAACATAGCACCTCTACATCCATATTTACTGAATTACTCTCAGCTTGTGGAAAACCACTCGTACATGCATTTCAATGCAATATCAAGCCAAAGTGTCAACATGGTAGCTATTTCATCTTCCAAAAGGTGAACAAAGTATTTTAATATAGATTTTAAAGAAGCTATTTAAGTTATAATGCAGCCAATAAAATCCATAACATTCAATTCCAGAAAGCACACACATACATATTTTGCTTTCATTTCCAAAAAATAAATTATGCACAATCACTTATATTTGTTCTTGGATATCATCATACACACTGTTATCCTTTCTATGATATTTTATTGCACAATGTTATCCTTTCTATGATATTTAATTGCACAATGGTATCCTTTCTACAACATTTGATGACACACACATGCAATCAATAATTTGAAATAGCTAAAGTAGATATCAATTACATCAAACACCATACACATTCATTACAATTTTCCAATTGGCACACATACCAATATTTCCTTTTATATTTTCTTAAGCTATCAAATAGAATTTAGACGGTATAAAAGAGTGACCAGTGCATTTGTAATGCTCAATGATACTTTTTGGTTATCTCCTCTGTCCAATCGGCTTTTTCCTCCAAGAGTAGGTTTTTTCCTCCTCTTTCTTTTTTCTTCGACCCCCCTTCCTCATGCGCCACTTTCCTATTTTCTTCCATATCCCATCACTCTAAAAACTCAGAGATCACAACTAAAAAAACTCGATGCAGCACACTAGATGGGAATGAAGTTTAAATCATTATTTTTAAACACATTTTTAACCATCAACATGAAGAAATTCCAAACTCCCCATTTTTTTTAATAATAAAAATATTTGAATAAGCACCATAAAGAATAAATGTTTAGTGTATTATCAAAATGGAAATAATTTCCTTTTAACATTCCAAAAAAAATCTCACAATTATTTTAATAATAATTTTTCTAACTCTACCTTATAAATTAAACATATGGTTACTCATTTTCAAATTCACTGCTATATTAACGAAGGGTAGCTCCCATGTACAAGACATATTCATGGCCACCCAGACAAACATAAACATAGAACTCTAAAATAAACACACATGTATAAAATAATCATATGTAACTACATGTTATGCATTCACATGAGTTTACATGTACTCATGAACCGAATCATCACTTCCCTCTTTTTACTTTTTTCCATCATCCTTAGTTATCCATATTATTAGAATTTCACTATTGATTTGTCATTGATGTCAAATACTGACTTGGTTTCTATTAAATGGTGGGAAAATTATGTATACAATATCAAGGTGATTTAATATCAAGTGTGAAATAATTAAATTAAATATTTAATTATTAATATCAAAGTTTGATATATTTAAATATCATTGTGAGGTTTTAAATTCTAATATATAATATCAAGGTTGAGCTGACCTCTCTGATAAATAAATAAATGTGCATATAAAAAGGCTATTGTTCATTTCATTTTGGTAATTATTTCTTTGGAATATATATCACGTTAAGCAGTAGCATCGAAGTGGATGTATTCGATATGGATGAGTAGTAAAACAAAAATATAGAACATGTCGAATATAGGGAATCAGTGTGAATGACAAAGGCGCTGATTATTCCACAATATTAAAGTAAGGTAATCATACATCTATGCATACAATAGGATTTCACAATCCTCAATCACTGAGGAGACTAGAGTTTTCTATCAGTAGTGGTAGTGCATATGAAAGCTACCAAAATTCCTCCTATTGAGTAAGCGAGCAACAGACAAGTTTGAAGGTGAGTAGTAGTCAAGTTAAAAGGAGAAATAGATGATCGCAAGTGGAGCGTATGATCAGTGTGAAAGCAAGCTCGAGAACGGAGATGCTATAGATTAAGGTTTAATATTAAAAGGTAAAATTTCTTGATATGAATTTGGATCCAAAGCATGAAACTCCTAAGCTATCACGCCTTCTTCATGATATTAACAACAATCGCAATCGCGTGATGGGTATTTGTGGTAGGGATTTTTGTAGAAGTTGAATGAGGTATACTTTCACGAAGAAGGATGAATAGATAATAGCTTCATAAGTTGGGATAAGTTGCACTCATATTCTTGTTACTGATCAAAGGGAGAAGACCTTCGAAGGAAGTGTTGAGTGAGCTTGGACACATCCATATGAAGTGTAACAAAAATGTAACAAACTACCAAAGGGGGATACAACATGATAAATATCCAAGGAAACATTTTTATTACCATAGACTTTATGATAGATATAATTGGTGCACACTCGAATACGTTAACAATGAACACCAATGAGAAGGAGAAGCAATGAATATCACCAAGTATGCCTAGAGGATGTGTTACAACTACACACAACATGCACAATAAAAGGTTGAAAGTAAAGATTAATTATATGAGGATTATTCTATAGGAGATAGCCATCTTATTCATCTACTTTAAGAATACTTGAAGTTTCTTAGAAGCAAGATGAAAATATAGCTTGTGTGGGAGATGCACATTTCTAAAGATATAACAATCACCATTTGTTGAGTTGCAAGCACGATTATATTTGAATCCCAGCTAAGTATCATTTATGAGCATAATATAAAAAGGTGAAATTAGATAAAGAGACGCATGCACATTGATAAATTCAAGAGGAATTCTAGGGTACCTAAATGAAAGGAGGTTGAGGACCAATGAATAAACAACATTAGGTGGTAGCATCTATTGAGGGTTTGAAGGTAGATCAAGCTAGCCATTATGAAAATTTCAAAGCATAGACAAGATTTAAATAGGAGAGCCACATAATTTTATCCTATGGATATATAGCATCGATTGATAGCAACTAGTGAGCAAAAGAATAAAATAAGAGCAGCCTGAGATATAAGTGAAAGAAGGAAGAGTTTTCTGTTTTGGAGTACATACAAAAATCAGAAAAAGAGTGTGGCCACATACAAATGTAAGGACTGATTTGAAATAATTTAAGGCATAAAATAGTGCAAGGATAGAGTGAGAGTATTAGTGCACCCAAGAATCCAATTAAAAGGAAGGACAATTTAGCCATTTGAAGAAGAAGAAAATGTGCACATGATAGTGTAATAAAAGAAAGTTATTGGTGTGAAAAAAAATGTTTTATTTTATACTATTAACCTCCCCTCTTAGTATAAGTATATGTTTCTTTATTTGGTATCATAGAAGGTTCCCTTGTGAAATCCTAACCACTTGAATGAAGATCTTATAGGAACACACATGGCTTACCAATAAGGGATTTCATAAAATAGAGCTCCATTGTTCGATGGGACTAACTATTCCTTATGGAGAGTGAGGATGCAAACCTATTTTATGGAACATAGCTATGATATATGGCAATCTGTTGTGTATGGGTTCAAACCACATGCAACCCATCCCATGGATCAAAATGGCAAGAAACCATTTGAAAACAATGCCAAAGCAACGAATGCAATATTAAGTGGATAATTTGAATCATAATTTGTGAAATTCATGCAATGCACCTCAATAAAATAAATATGGGACAAGTTAAAAATAACATATGAAGTAGATGACAAGGTTAAAATGGAAAAACTTCAAACCCATAGGAGGAAGTTTGAAGAATTGAATATGAAATATGAGGAAGATATTACCAGATATCTGCTTTGTGTTGATGAAATTGTCAAAACCATTCGTGGACTTGGAGAAAGTATTGATGACTCTAATATTTTTCAAAAAATCTTAAGGTCACTTCCCATGAGATTTGATGCAAAGGTCTCGATGATTGAAGAAATGAAGGATCTTAAAATATTAAGCACGGATGAGCTACACTGAAATATTACAACATACGATATGAGGACTTAAAAATATCAAAAATCCAAATAGGATGCCACATTTAAAGCTTCAAAGAAGACAAAGAATAAAGAACCAAGGTCAAGTGAAGAATTGAGCAGCAAATAAGAAGCTAACTTTGTGCGAAGAAATAAAAAGGTACAAAGAAAACACAAATGTAAGAATATTGTGAAATTTTTTAATTTTGGTAACATTGGTCACTATGCAACTCAGTGCCCATAAGATGGAAGTAGTAGTAGTGAAGAAGAAAAGTATTACAAGAAAATAGGGAAAAAAAAATTTATCATGAAAAGAAAAATAGGCACGGTCAAAGCAAGCATGAGAACAAGATATTTCAAAGGCACAAGAAGAGTCTTTATGTTGAGGAAGCAAACAATTCTTCAAAAAGTAGTAATGAAAGCCATTATGATCTTGAAAGAGAAGAAATCCTATTTTTGGCCATGAAGGTGAAATAAGATGCTCCTATTGTTTAAAAGTAAGAAAAGTAGAAAGATCCATAAAATGAAGAGGAAGCCATAGTTGATATAGAACAGGAACTTGTTTTTGCTCTTGAAGAGTTGAAAAGGCTTAGAAAGAAGAACTTAAGATTGGAGACTCAAGTATAAGAGGATGATAAGACAAAGGCAAAGCTTTCACAAGATCTCACCGACTTAAAAGTGAAAATTGAATAGGCAAAGTGAATTTAATAATTTATGGTTGAGCAGTTAAAATCAAAAGAGTTGGAATGTGAAAAAATGGAACATCAGGTTGTCTCTATGATAAAGGAAGTGAAATAATATAATTATAAGCTACATTAGTTTGAGAAAAGCACAAAAATCATGGTTGATATTATCAAAGCACATAGATATTTGGTTATAAATACCAGACTTGATTTTGAAGAAAGTCAAAATGAACAAAATATGGATTCAAGCTCAAAAGGAATAAAGACATCAAAGAAAATAATTAAAGAAGAACCTAATACCTATGCTGATGTGTTAAGAAGTGGAAGCATCAAGAAGAAATAAAACAGAGCATCATCACGGACCAAGGTCCATCACAGAAACAATAATGAGAGAACCATGTGGTCATATCCTCCAAAGAAATCAGAGAGGTTTCAATATTTATTCTAGGTTTATTGCTTTTCATGTCATCAATTTGGTAATAAAGTTGTACATTACAAGATTCATGCTAAAAATAATTTGTGCTTCACAAAGAGAAATTTCAATTCATTTGTAACTCTCATGGACTAGAACATAATTTCTTACAAATATGATAATTTTAGGCATATAGCTAAATGGTGTAGAATGGTGTTCCTTGAAATTTTGAAATCCAGTAACAAGGAGGATGGTCAAACTGTTCAAAAGGATATGTCCTCAAAATTTTGGAGAAAGAAAATGGAATAAGAAAAAGAGTATAGTAATTTGGGATTTTCACTCCCATATCTGAAGAACACAAGCTTATACTGAAAGGGGGGTTGAATAGTATAAGACTTAACCAATTAACAATTTTAACTTTAGATAACAGAGGCATCAACACAACATTAATCAAGACAGAAAGCATCACACATTGAAGACCCATTTTAATGTGGTTCACCCAGAATGGTTGAGCTACATCCACAGATAAAATCTTTCACTAAATTTTATCAATCCAAATTCTGGGAATACCTTTCCCGATTACAAATTTTATGGGCACCAACCCAAAGGAGACACCAATCCCCTAAACTCGAGTTCGTGGGCACCAACCCATAGGAGACACCAATCCCCTACCTTTGCTCTTGCTGGTGATCCTCTAGAAAACCTCTGCCTCCGCTGCCCTTAGCAAATGGAACTCTATCAATAGAAGACACTTGTCCTCCCTACTCTGGCTAGAGACCTCTGTCTTCAACTCTATGACCTCCAAAGATGGTCCTCGAATTTACACTAAACACAGTCCTTCGATCTAGCACAAATTTCCTCATTCGTCTTTGCTTGTTGTGCTCACTATGCACGCTTCGACATCATCTCGCCACTTCTGTGCTCTTGCGCTCTTTCGGCTGCATCTCACAAACTTCGACGCACATTCGATTATCTATCAATTCGCACTTAACTCTTCAAACAGTCCTCCTTTTATACTAACACTTTCAAGATCAAAACCTTGATCTTAGTCAGCTACACAACCCTAAACTACGTTGGTTGCAAACCCTAAACTATGTTGGCTGCAAACCCTAATCTTCGTCGACCCAAATTTAACTTTGTCGTCTTCACTGCCTCTACAACTCTTTTGTAGCTTCTGTTGTGAAACTACAACATGTCGCGATATCATGACATTTTTTCAACCGTATACTGTCTTTTGGCTTTTGTCGCGATATTGTGACATTTTAGCCTTTGTCGACTTCAACTAAGCACTTGTCACGATATCGTGACACTTCTGACTTAGTCAGCATCAGCTTTGCGTTTGTCATGATATCGCGACATTTCTCCCTTCATCGACCTCCTTTCTACTTTTGTCATGAAATCATGACACTTCTGTCTTCATAGCCTTCCTCTCTAATTTTGCCATGAAATCGTGACACTTCTCCTATAGAAGGCCTGCATTCTATTTCTGTCGTGAAATCGTGACACTTTCTCCAACTGAACGCTGCTATCTCAATCTGTCGTGAAATCGTGACACTTTCTCTTCCTTGCACTCTTGTCTACGTGCACTAGCGAAAATAGAACATGTTGTGAAATCGTGATACTTTTGCCTTTGAGCTCTTCCTCCTTGAATTTGTCATGAAATCGTGACATTGCTAGCTTCTGTACGTTTTCTTTGTAGCCTATCGCGAAATCATGACACTTTTAGCTTTCGTACAACTTCTCTGCAATATGTCGCGAAATCGTGACACTTCTCATTTTAGACTCTTCCCTTTGCTGTATGTCATGAAATCATGACAGTTCTTACTTGGAACATTTTCATCTACAGCATGTCACGAAATCGTGACACTTTATCTTGCTTCCACTTTGTCTTCTGACTTGTTGCGAAATCGTGACACTTTTTCTCCTTAGCGCTTTTCTTTTCTTCGGGTCGTGAAAACCCGACCTGTCGCGATATCGCGACACTTTTTCTCTCAGACTCTCTCTCCTACATTATGTCATGAAATCATGGCATTTTTCTTTTGGACTCTCTCTCCTGCAACATGTCACGAAATCGCGATACTTTTTCGTTCGTTCAACCTTCCTAGCAATATGTCACGAAATCGTGACATTTTTGACTCGAACATTCTCTCTCCTCTTTGAGTTGTGAAACTGCGACATGTCGTGATATCGTGACACTTTTCTAAAGAGATTTTTCTCTCCGTCTTAAGTCGTGAAAATGCGACATGTCGCGATATCGCGACATTTTTCTAACTTGCTTTCTTTCGAACCTGTCATGTTGAAACCTTCATCAAAACAAATTATTTTACATCAAATCAAATTCCTTCAAAAGGTTCTTGAAATCAATGACAACTTATACACTTGAGCAAAGACAATGCACCCAAGGTACCTAAAATTTCCAACAATCTCCCCCTTTGTCATTGATGGCAAACCTTTACTGAAAACACGTCTCAAGAGCCAAAACTGAAACCAACTATGCTAACAACTGAGAAACTTCCTTTGAAGTTTTGCTCCCCCTGACTTTAGCTTTCCTCTTCACTTGAAGCTCTCCCCCTTACTCATATCTCTCCCCCTTTGTCATCAATGGTAAAGGGTCACCTTTGGGGCTCGGGACTAAGAATGAGCCTCTTAGCTTGGTCCCTCCCCCACCTCCTGATGAGGTGATTAATTCTAGGGTGGGAGTACAACTCCCAATTTTTCCCTTAGATACTCAAACGTATCTCTTGGAAGATGTTTGGTGAAGATATCTGCAATCTACTCTTTAGTAGGCACATACTCTAGCTTGACCTACTTTTCTTGCACTTTCTCCCTTAGAAAGTGATACTTGATGGAAATATGCTTTGTCCTTGAGTGCATTACCAAATTTTTGGAAATACTTATGGCACTCGTATTATTGCAAAATATGGAGATGGGTTGTTCATGCTTGACTTTGAAATCCTCCAAGGTGGTTTTCATCCATAAAACTTGTGTACACCCAGCCACTACTGCTATGTATTCAGCTCTGCTGTAGATAAGGAAACTGAAGGTTTTTTCTTACTTAGCCAAGAAACCAAACTCTTTCCCAGAAAGAATGCTCCACCACTAGTGCTCTTCCTATCATCGATACTTCCTGCCCAATCTGCATTTGTATAGGTGAGGGTGAAATCATCACCTTTGGGATACCAAAGCCCAAATTCCATAGTGCCCTTCAGATATCTGAATATCCTCTTAACTATTGTAACATGAGAATCTTTTGGAGTTGCCTAAAATCTTACTACTAACCCAACTACCTGCATGATATCTGGTCTGGTAGCTGTAACATATAATAAACTGCCAATCATTTATCTGTACAACCTCTGATCTGCCACTGGAGATTCATCGTCTTTACTCATCTTGCACCCTGTAATCATTGGAGTACATACTAGTTTGTTGTCCATCATCCCAAACTTTTTCAACATTTCTTTGATATACTTTCCTTGAGAGAGAAATACACCGTATTTTGATTGAGCAATCTGAAGACCTAAAAATAATGATAGCTCTCCAATCATTGACATCTCAAATTCCTTCTGCATGGTGTTAGCAAAAACTTTGCACATCTGAGTATTATTTACCCCAAAAATAATATCATCAACATAGACAACCATAATCAACATATCATCACCTTCATTCTTAATATACAAATTGCTATCTGCCACACCTTTCCTAAAACCTTGATCATGAAGATAACTGTCAAGTCTTGAGTACCACGCCCTTGGTGTTTGCTTTAACCCATATAAGGCCTTTTTTAGTTTACACACATAGTCTGATTGTTCTGTGAGAGACACTCCTTCTGGATGTTCTATGTAGACTTCTACCAACACCCCATTTAGAAAAGCTGACTTTACATCCATTTGATATACCTTGAATGATTTGAAGCTTGAAAGTGCCAAAAACTTTCTGATAGCTTCAAGACGAGCAACAGGAGCGAACGTCTCTTCGAAATCAACACCTTCTACTTGAGCATAACCTTTGCAGACTAACCTAGCTTTGTTTCTGACAATATTTCCATCCTCATTGAGTTTATTTCTGAATATCCATTTTGTACCAGTGACATTCTTGTCCTTAGGTCTTGGAACCAAATCCCACATTTCACTTTTCTTTATTTGATTTAGCTCTTCATCCATCGCTTTTACCCAAAATTTATCTGCACATTCTTCACTAAAATCTTCTGGCTCAATCTGAGATAATAATGAAACATTTGTAGAATCGTGTGAAGGAATGACTCTTATTCTTGTTTGCCTGTTGTTTGGATCACCAATGATCAAATATTTGGGATGATGTTTCTGAACATATCGTGAAGGATTTTTGGGAAGCAGTTGTTGTATTTCCTCATATTCATCTGAAACCTCTCTGAATTCTTCTTGACAAATTTCATCACTGAGTTCCTTGACTGGTTCTCTTATCCCTATATTTTCATCAATTGTTACATTTATGCTCCTACGACTGTATGCGTTATTTTGTTGAAGCATCTGTAGGCCTTGCTTCTGCTAGAATATCCAAGAAATATTCCCTCATCACACCTAGGATCAAAGTTACCTAGATTCTGATCTTCCCTTCTGATGAAGCACTTACTCCCAAACACTTTGAAGTATTTTACAGTAGCAGGTCTTCCTTTCCACAACTCATAAGTAGTTTTATGATGATTGACTCTAAGTTGGGCCCTGGTGATAATGTAGACTGTTGTACTGACTGCTTCTTTCCTAAAGCCATCTGAGAGTTTCGACTCATTTAACATAGCTCTAGCCATATTTTCAATAGTTCTATTTTTCCTTTCAACTACTCCATTTTGTTGAGGAGTTCTTGCTGCTAAATATTCTCTTCTAATTCCTTGTTGCTCACAGTATTCCACAAATTCATTTGAAGTGAAATCTCCTCCTCTGTCTGATCTTAAGCATTTTATTCTCTTGTCAGTCTCATTTTCAATCATTTCTTTGAAAGCTTTAAATTTTTCAAAAGCTTCAGATTTTTCTTTGAGAAAAGTAACCCAAGTCATTCTAGAATAATCATCTATAAACAACATGAAGTAGCTTTCTCCCTGAATGCTATGAGTTCTGGTGGGGCCACATAAATCAGTATGAATAATATCCAAAGGTTTTTAAGAAGTATACCCTTTTGATTTGAAACTAGTTCTGGTCTGTTTTCCATGTTGACAGGGACCACAAATGATATTATGGGGCATTTTTATTTTGGGCAAGTCTCTAACTGCTTCCTTTTTACTAATATTGACAAGATTATCAAAGCTCAAATGCCCCAATATTTTATGCCATAGCCAACTCTCATCTTCTTGAGTTAGAAAACACTTTTCCCTTTTTATCTCACTTAGCATGTAAAGATTTTTTGGAGTCCTTGTAGCACTCGCAATGAGTTTTCCATTTTTTTCTTTACTTATCTCACATCTATCTGAAAAGAAAGATACTATGTGCCCTTGATCACAAAGTTGACTCACACTTAGAATATTATGTCTTAGGCCTTCTACATAAAGCACATTTTCTATTTTAGATTTCCCATCCAAACTAAGAGTCCCTTTACCACATATTTTAGCTGACCTATTATCTCCAAAACTAACTGTTCCTCGGTTTGTTTGTTTTAAGACCAAAAACTTTTCCTTTTCACCAGTCATATGTTTTTAACAACCACTATCAAGATACCATTTTTCTACTTTGTCTTGAGCATGAAAAGCAGTTTGAACTATCATTGAATTAGATTTGATCTCATTTTTTCTTTTTAGTGAACTCAACGCTAGATCTATCCAAACTGCACATCCTTGCTATATGCCCAAAATTATTGCACTTGTAACACATGAAATTTTTATTCATAAGAGGTGCAAAAGAGTTAACATATTCCTTACTTTGGCTATTCAAGGATTTATTGCAATGCATAGCTTTATGACCAAAATTCTTGCAAGAAAAATAATAGCCATGGAAAGTATTATGTAACCTGTTTTGATGCCTTGGATGATTGTTCTTCTTGTGACCAACTAGAATCCATTGCTCTTCAGGATGAATATTGGTCTTGCTCAAAGACCCTATTTCATGAATAGTGATACCATCCTTCTTTTGCTTGTCATACAGAGTATTCTGTCTGAGAGCTAATTGTTCTAACTTCACTCTAAGAGACATAACCTCTTCTTCTAGTTTCTCGCAATCAGCTTCCTTTCCTTTTAAAGCCTCTCGTCAGAACCTGTTCAACCTTCTTTCCTTCTTCAGCTAGAATTTTGAAGTCTATAACTCTTTGAGACAATTTTGATCTTGCAATCTCTTCTTCCTGACATTGATGCTTGAGAACAAAATTTTCTTCCCTGAATTTCTCAAGCCATTTTAAATCCAATAAGAATTCACCTTTGAGATCGAACCCAACCTCTTCATATCTTTCTGAATCTGTATGTTCCTCTGATAGATCCTTCTCCAAGTTGTTAGGCTCTTTCTGGAGAAACCCACTCTGATACCAATTTAAGAACACAAGCTTATACTGAGAGGGGGGTGAATAGTATAAGACTTAACAAATTAACAATTTTAACTTTAGATAACAGAGGCATCAACACAACATTAATCAAGATAGAAAGCATCACACATTGAAGACCCATTTTAACGTGGTTCACCCAGAATGGTTGGGCTACATCCACGGATAAAATATTTCACTAAATTTTATTAATCCAAATTATGGGAATACCTTTCCCGATTACAAAGTTTATGGGCACCAACCCAAAGGAGACACCAATCCCCTAAACTCGAGTTCGTGGGCACCAACCCACAGGAGACACCGATCCCCTACCTCTACTATGGCTGGTGATCCTCTAGAAAACTTCTGCCTCTGATACCCTTAGAAAATAGAACTCTATCCACAGAAGACACCTATCCTCCCTGCTCTGGCTGGAGACCTCTATCCTCAACTCTATCACCTCCAAAGCTGGTCCTTGAATTTGCACTAAACACAGTCCTTCGGTCTAGCACAAATGTCCTCGTTCGTCTTTTTCTGTTGCACTCACTCTGCATGCTTTGACATCATCTTGACACTTCTATGATCTTGCGCTCTTTCGACTGCATCTCGCACACTTCAATGCACATTCGATTATCTATCAATTTGCACTTAACTCTTCGAATAGTCCTCCTTTTATACTAACACTTTCAAGATCAAAACCTTGATCTTAGTCTGCTGCACAACCCTAAACTACATCGGTTGAAAACCCTAAACTACGTTAGCTACAAACCCTAATCTTTGTCAGCCTAAATTTATCTTTGTCGGCTTCACTGCATCTACAACTCTTCTGTAGCTTCTGCCATGAAACTACAACATGTCGCGATATCACGACATTTTTTCAACCGTATATTGTCTTTTTACTGTTGTCGTGATATTGCAACATTTTATCCTTTGTCGACTTCAAATAAGCACTTGTCACGATATTGCGACACTTCTGACTTAGTCAACATCAACTTTGCGTTTGTCGCGATATCGTGACATTTCTCCCTTCATCGACCTCCTTTCTACTTTTGTCGCGAAATTGTGACACTTCTGTCTTCATAGCCTTCCTCTCTGATTTTGTCATGAAATCATGACACTTCTCCTATAGAAGGCCTGCATTCTGTTTATGTCATGAAATCATGACACTTTCTCCAACCGAACGCTGCTATCTTAATCTGTCGTGAAATCACGACACTTTCTCTTCCTTGCACTCTTGTCTGCTTGCACTAGCAAAAATGGAACATGTCATGAAATCACGATGCTTTTGCCTTTGAGCTCTTCCTCCTTGAATTTTTCATGAAATCGTGACACTTCTAGCTTTCGTACATTTTCTTTGCAACCTATCACGAAATCGCGACGCTTTCAGCTTTCGTACAACTTCTCTACAATTTGTCGCAAAATCGTGACACTTCTCATTTCAGACTCTTCCCTTTGCTGTATGTCATGAAATCATGATAGTTCTTACTTGGAACATTTTCATCTACAGCATGTCTTGAAATCGTGACACTTTATCTTGCTTCCACTTTATCTTTTGACTTGTCGCAAAATCGTGACACTTTTTCTCCTTAGCGCTTTTCTTTTCTTCGGGTCGCGAAAACCCGACCTGTCGTGATATCGCGACACTTTTTCTCCTGGACTCTCTCCTTTGCATTATGTCACAAAATTGTGACATTTTTCTTTCAGACTCTCTCTCCTGCAACATGTTGCGAAATCGTGACACTTTTTTGTCCGTTCAACCTTCCTAGCAATATGTCACGGAATCGCGACATTTTTGACTCGAAAATTCTCTCTCCTCTTTGAGTCGTGAAACTACGACATGTCGCGATATCGCGACACTTTTCTAAAAAGTTTTTTCTCTCTAGCTTAAGTCATGAAAATGCTACATGTCGCGATATCGCGACACTTTTCTAAAAAAAAAATTCTCTCTAGCTTAAGTCATGAAAATGCTACATGTCGCGATATCGCGACATTTTTCTAACTTGCTTTCTTTCGAACCTATCATGCCGAAACCTTCATCGAAACAAATTATTTTACATCAAATCAAATTACTTCAAAATCTTCTTGACATCAATGACAACTTATACACTTGAGCAAATAAAATGCACCCAAGGTACCCAAAATTGCCAACAATATCATCATTGAAGTCTCAAGAAGAGAAGGTAGTAAGGGTGCATTGTCAAGTGTCCTATCCTTCATCCCCGAGGAGCCTTTGCCATTGATGTCAAAGGGGGAGAATTTTAGTAACGGGGTCAGCTTGTCAGGGGAAGAAATTTGTGATCCTATTGTTGTAAAGGATAGTTTCGTTGTAGGGTTGTCATCAATGACAAAGGGGTAGATTGTTAGAATTATTCACTATTGAGTTTTCATTGATGTCAAAGGCCGACTTGGTTTATATTAAATAGTGGGTGAATTAGTCAAGGTCAGTATACAATATCAAGGTGATTTAATATTAAATCAAAGTGATTTAATATCAAGTGTGAAATAATTAAATTAAATATTTAATTATTAATATCAAAGTTTGATATAATTAAATATCATTATGAGGTTTCAAATTCAAATATATAATATCAAGGTTGAACTGACCTCTATGATAAATAAATTAAGGCACATATAAAAAAGGCTAGTGTTCAATTCATTTTGGTAACGATTTCATTGGAATATCTCTTGAGTTAAGTGACAACACTAAAGCAAATGTATTTGATATCGATGAGTAGTAAAATAAAATATAGAACGCACCAAATATAGGTCAGTTGTGTGAATGAAAGAGGCGGTGATTTTTTCGTAGTAGCAAGACAAGGTGATCAAACATATGTGCATATAGGAGGATTCCATAGTTGTCAATCACTGAGGAGATTAGAGTTTTCCATCGGTAGCAACGGTGCATATGAAAACTATCAAAATTCCTCATGTTGAGTAGGTGAGTAGTAAAGAGGTTTGAAGGTGAGGAACGGTTAGGTTCAAAGGAGAAAACAATGATCGCAAGTGGAGCACCTAATGAGTATGAAAGCAAGCTCGAGAAGGGATATGAGATGTAGGTTCAACATTAAAAGGAAAAATTTCTTGATATGAATTTGGAGCCAAAGCATGAAACTCTTAAGCTATCGTGCCTTCTTCGTTATCTTGACAACAATCGCTATCATGTGACATGTATTTTTAGTAGGTATTTTTTTAGTAGTTGAAAAATATATACTATCACAAAGAAGTTCAAATATAGAAGAGCTTAATTAGGTGGGATTAGTTGCACTCACATTCTTGTTATCGATTAAAGGGATAAGACCTCCGAAGGAAGTGTTGAGTGATTTTGGACACATCCATGTGAAGTGTAACAAAAATATAACAAACTACCAAATGGAGACATAACACGATAAATATCCAAGAAAATATTTTGATTACCACAATATTTACGATAGAGATAATTGGTGCACACTCAAACATGTTAGCGTCGAACACCAGTGAGGAGGAGAAGCAATGAATATCACTAAGTATGCATAGGGGACGTGTTACAACTACACACATTGCGTATTGTGAAAGGTTGAAAGAAATATTAATTACATGAGGATTATTTTGTAGGAGATAGCCATCATATTTTTCTACGTTAAGAATACTCATTGCATCTCGATAGCAAGATGAATAGATAGCTTATGTGGTAGCTACACATTTCTAAAGATATAATGATCACCATTCATTGAGTTGCAAGCATGATTAAATTTGAATCCCATATACGTATCATTTAGGAGCACAATATAAAAGGTGTAATTAGATAAAGAGATGTGTGCACATAGATAAATTTAATAGGAATGTTAGAGCACCTATATGAAATGAGGTTGAGAACCAATGAATAAAAAACATTAGGTGGCAACATCCATTTAGGGTTTGACGGTAGAGCAAGCTAGCCATTGTGAAAATTTTAAAGCATAGAAAATATTTAAATAAGGGAGCCACATCATTGTAGCCTGTGGAGAGATAGCAATGATTGATAGCAACCAATGAGCGAAAGAATAAAACAAGAGTAGCCTGAGCTATAAGTGAAAGAAGGAAGAGTTTGCTATTTTGGAGTACATGCAAAAAACAACAAAAGATTGTGGCCACATACAAATGGAAGGACTAATTTGAAATAATTCAAGGCATAAAATAGTGCAAGGATAGAGTGAGAGGATTAGTGCACCCAAGCATCCAATTAAAAGGAAGGACAATTTAGCCATCTCAATAAGCAAAAAAAGTGCACATGATAGTGGAAGAAAAGCAAGTTATTGGTTTGAAAAAAAAAGTTTTATATTATAATGTTCACCCCCCCTCTCATTATAAGCATGTATTTCTTCACATCCAAGGAATTTTCTTTAACCTCCGTACATAACACCATTACCAGTATCGCATTTCAAAGAAAAAGGTAATTTGATTCATCAATTATTTTACTAACAAGGTTTTGTTAGGAGGGTCATTACAAACGCCTCAAATGGATGAATATTGAACCCTTAGATGGATCTATCTTCTATGTGCCAAAGCTTCTTCGTAAGCTTTGTAATATTGCCACTTGATGTCTGAAATATGTGCTATGTTTTGTCTTCCTTTTATTTCTTAATTTACACCTTGTACTTTGAGATATTTAAGTCTCCTTTTAAAGTTTTTTACTTAAATTTATATGGCAGATTTCTTCTCCAATATTTGGAGGTTATCTTGCTCCTTTTTGTGGCTTCTCCTTGCCACAATATGCTATAAATTTATTGTGCTCAATAGTGTCTTTTGACACTTCACTTTTACTTTGATTTATGCACTTAATCTTCCTCATTTGATAAATACTTAATGCATTTTAAAACCCTTTAAGAATAACTATTATAATGCACTATTAATAACTCCTTATTGCACCTTTAAATAAACTCTTAAAAGTACATTGAAATATGTACTATAATCTATGCAACTTTCACTTAAGAATAATATTTTATTTGCTTCCAATAGATAATATGAAATTGATATTTTATTTTTGTTGAAATATAACTCCTATTTTTTATGTGTATGTTTGAACCTTGTAGAAATTAACTTATGCACTACCTTGAAGACATTAAATTTAAAACCTTTTCCTTGCAAATTTAAACCTTGAAATTGGTGCTAAATAAACTTAATAGTAAACCAAATAACTAAAGTTCAAATAATGAACCTTTTACACCTAAGTTGCTTACCTTTATGACTCTATAGATGTTGAATTTCTTGGTGATTAGATTCATCAAAATGTTGATTTGTATTAGATGAAATTACAGCTCTTATTTGTTGTCCAAAACAACTTTTTAACTCACCAATTTGCACCGTTGAAACTTCTCTAACTTGATGCCTGAAAATGTAGTTTATTGGCTTTAACTCTCCTTCAAGATGCACTGTGAAAGTATAAAACTTAGTAGCTATTAATGCTGCTCAAATTGGTGCTTTCTTTTTTTCCCAAAATATAAAATTTTCAAATTTCAAAGAATTCAATTTCCCCTATGAAGTGTTGTTCTTGAATCTCACAAATTTGGTAGGAAACTCCTCTGAATCACAACTAAGATTTTCCTTCAAGAAACCTTCACTTTTATACTATAAAACCAATAATCTCTTTTGTTCAAAATAACCTTTAATAGAAATCTCCAAATCTCTCATATTTGATGGTTTCTTCTAACTCCTTTCTCCATTATCCTCCTTGTTGAATTCTAACTTCATCCTTGGCCTATATAGTGGCATTCTTCTCAGTAATATGAATTTCTTGAGGTCTTTACTATTATCCTCTAAAATTTGGCAAACTCCTTGTCAAATTCTTATCCTTTTGGGCTTGTTGATGGATGGTGATAATTGTCCCCAAAAATCCTTTATTAGAATATCCTTCCTACTAGTAAATATCTCCAATGAATTCTTCTTGAAACTCATTCAATGGCCTTATTTAAATCTAGAATAGGACCTTTTCTAGTCATTCTCTATCTTCAATATTCCAAAATTGGAATTTATTCAATAGGAACTCATATGGGTCTCTTCAGCTTATTGATTTTTTTTCTCCTCCTTCTTCAAGATGTAATCTGCAATCTTCAATCTTCAATGGAGATCTCCAATCTCCAATATACTCTTAGAATATTTTCTGAAGTCTCTTCTTCCTTCAATCTGTAATAAGGATCCTTTGATATTTTCCTCTTTTGCACTCTACAGGTCTACAATTCTTGCAATGTGACATTTTTCTTAGGCCTCCAATTCCTCAATATTCAACATGTTGCTTTAGATACTGGACTTATTCCAAAGAATATATTCTTCCTAGATCTTTGTAGGATGCTTCCCAACTTGCTCTAAATCAACATTTTATACAACAAAGTATTAGAAACTATAATGAAGAAAACTTTAAATCTAGAGATTATGAATCTTCACTAGTTGATTTGTCAATCTAGTGGAATCAATATTGAGTCCTACTCTTCACAAGAATTTCTACAACTCTATGAGAAGACTCTAGCCAAATGCATTTTCAAGTCTTAAAAATGAGATTTCCTATCTCCTCTCAATATCCCTTGTGGATCCCCCTATTTCCTATCGATTCACCATGTACTATAATACCACTATTAGATTTAGATAATTTATAGTAAAGGAAATACAACCAGAAGATGTAAAATGAGCAAGCAGTGATAATTATATGATAATAGCACAATAATATGCAAGAAAAATATAAGATAAATTTTTGCAATAACTCAAAATATGTCATTAATGGATGCTCATGAAAATAGTACAATGTATTATAATGGAGGATATGAACACTCCATAGTTTCAATGAAATAACTACATTGTACTCTAATTACAAATCACTATAGTAACTTTAGTCTCACTCACACATTCTATCAATACCTCGAGGCATATATATAGGAATATTTGTGCCTTGTCCTTTACTCTACCCATGACTCTTCATATACCTATCTTATGACTTATGTACATATGGACTACATGCACATTTACATCATTGCACATTCTAAAACTTGTGCATTTATTACTTGCTTGAAGTAACTACTCAAACATTAATCTAAGATAAACTCTTAATCTACAAATGTACCCAGGGTGGTACATTGACATGTACTAAATAATGTAATGTACTCTAACATATATACTATGTGAATATGTAATATTAATTAGTATGTAATGATTAAATGATTATAAATATTAAAACATCAATATATGATAAATGCAAGAGGGAAGATAACACAACCAATCAAGCTTGTAGATACAATATGTCATGGTTGAGATCCCCTTGTTGATGAAGTAGATGAGCTTGTTTAAGATGATTAAAAGCTTCATAAATGCATGATATTCATATTCAATTTAACAAAGCTTCACTATTGCACAAGATGATGATGAGTTTGCCTTTATAGGAATCCATGGCTCCTTGGGGTATGGTTGCATCGAAGTTGATAAAATTATTAAAGGTAAGATTTCAAAAACTATTCAATATGCAATTAGTGAGTGGAAGATAGAAATTAATGACTTTTATGATTTGGATTTTTGTTGGGACTATGGATCAAGCCGATGTGATCAGATCTATTTTTTGGTGGATGATTTAAAAGGTACTACCTATCTACATTTTCCTTTTAGGATTTAATAGCTAGAAACACCAGTGGCAATAGCACTAACGACACTAATGATCCCAATGCTAATGGAAAGATGACTATTATTGATAAATTTAGAAAGAAAATGAGGAAAAAAATTTAAGTTATGTAAAAATTGTTAGAAATAGATTTTATTCCATCATTTTGGTTATGTAAATGTATCTTCCAAGGTACATACTTAGGACATTAGATTACTTTAGGGGGAATTTATCTAGTTACTTAATGCAATGTAATAAATGCACAAATGTCAATGTGCAAATTGTATATGTGCAAGTTATCCCTTGCACAACTAGGTAGAGTGTTGGCCAAGGTATCTATTTTCCTATATAAGAAAGACCTCATTGTTAGATAGACACAAAGTCAATGGACATAGTCAGATAGTGTAGCTTAGGGCATAGTATAGTTCTGTGTACATCACCATCCAGTGGTGATGGGTGCAATGTAGTTTAGTAGCTTTATTAATGGAGTGTTCATTTCCTCCATAGCTACATTGTATACTTTTATATGATTTCTATTTACAACATATTTTAGTCATCTAGTAGATTTACTTTCTTTCATATTATTCTACATCTTGTGATTGCTATCTCCTAGTGTTCATTACATCAAAATCTAACAATGGTATCAAAGCTACGGTAGATCTAGCCATAGTAGGTCAATAGGAAAACCACCATTATTATTGAGCCCAATTTTTTTGTCAACATGACGTGCCATTGGACCAATCACTGTTAAAAAATCTTTGAAGAGTCTAGGTGGTAGAGTAGGTTTTTACCTTAGCTCATGTTCACCTAGGTAATTTATTTTCCTTTTATTTAGTTATTCCATGTATTTCCCCACCTACTTATGTGTGGATATTTCATTTATCTTATTTAGATATTATGAGATGTTACATATTTATTTCTTAGATATTATGGGGATTTTTTTAGGTTTGACTATTCCTAGGTGTAATTGGGATATTTTTAGGTATATTTGGAGGGTTGATATTATTTCTCCTCATAGTGGTTACAAATCTATGGACCATATCACTTATTCCTTTTGTACGGTGGATATTTATCCTTAGATTTATCCTACCACCATGGTTGATCATACTTATCTATATAAGCAAGGTGCCTTCATTGTACTTCTAATAGAAGTTCATTATTCAGGTATAATATATGATATTTTTGCTCATTGTTTTGCATTTCCATTTGTAAGTTTATGCTATCAATTTGCTTTTATATTCTTGTTTTGGTTGAATGTGTTGTTCTGTTAACACTAAAAGAGAAAGTAAGTTTAGGTAAGGAAAGACGTACCTTCGAGTGTGGGAATCATGTGTGCTAGTGATGGATGTGACTACGTAATAGGTTATTCTTGTTCATGTTCTACTTCTACCTCTAGGTTTATGATCTCCATACATTGGTCTAATGGATGCTCATAGCATAATGGAAACTCTTCGAAAAATTCACCTTGAGAAGCTGATGCTGGTGAAGGAGAATTCACTACAACAACAACAACTATAACTGCAACCATAGAAACTGCAATATTGGATGAGGAAACAATGCTAGTCGTCAAATTATTTGTAGCCTTTGGGAAATGAAAGGCCTCTTTTACACTCTACTTATCCAAAGGAAGCATCTCATCCATATTTTTCTTCACCCACTGGGATATCTTTTGAAACACATATTGTTGCTCTTCCTCCTCAGATGTTGACTTCTCAACTGTCAGGCGCTTTAGCCATGCTTCCTTCATTATCAAAATTTTAAAAACTTTGAGTCACTACCTTGGTGAAAGCTATAGGTTGACAGACATTAATAAATTCACCATACGCCTCTAAAAATACCTTGTCCATCTTCAACCCATAGGGTGATGTGATTTTTTACTTATGGACCCGCATAATCCACCAATTCATGATCTTCTCTTCGGACCATGTGGGCAATTTTTCTTTCATCTGGCCAAATAGTCCTAGTGTAGGAATTTGATCTTTGAGTACAATGGGGTTATATTCAACCTCTTGCTAATGCCATAGTGGAAGCGACATCATGGCTTCGACGTGCCACTCTAAATCATGCCCATCAAAATTGTTGCGCTTTTCCTAAATATTTTTCCATTGGTAGCAATGAAAATGCTTGGCCTTGATTATTTTCAAAAATTTACCCAATGGGTCATATCTCCATTGTTGTGGTAGTTCTATCAGACCCAAGTCTTGAAGTACCTCTATGAGCAACCTGTTCTAACCAAACTGGTTCACTTTTATACTACCAAACTTGAATGACATCATGCACATTGTTATTTTGACACACCTTGCTCCATAAACATCATTATTATAATCAGTATGGTGCACCAATAATGGTTTACTCATGAAGCCATAAATTCTCACAACCATACCTTGAGTTAGCAAAAATACGTCACCCTTATCAGCTGTGACAACCACCTCCTTCATTGCCTATGGCACTATTTTACTCTTGCTACAAATCAGCTCAATTGTGGGTACCAAAAATAAACAGTTAAAACTATAGAATGACTCCCTCCTTGACAGATTGGGAGTCCACATATAAATTGGCAGGAGCTCATTCTCCTCATCAACTTATTTAATTGTAATAAACGAAAAATGTTGATGTAAATGAAAGAAGAAATACCAGATGATTAAGGAGGTATGCTTTAATGAATTTGCCTCTCCAGTATTCAATTTATCTAGCTAAAACTGCATTTTTTGATATATGAAATCGACCTAGTCAAAATAAATCAGATTTTTCCCCGTTCTGATGGTCATTGGAGCATAAAACTCCACCTGGGATATACATTGTGTCAGCATCGCCTTCCACTTGTGAACCATGGAATCTGCTAAAAGGCCAGCAACCTATTCAGAATAAAAAATAATTCAAGGCTTTTGAATTCGGACAATGATTTTGGAAGATTTGATAGCTACCCTAGCTATTGCTCCTTAATCAATTACATCTTTATGAATTGGTGCATCGTCATCGTTGACACATATCTCTCTTCTTGCTCATTAATATGTAACTTCTTGACAATCAAGTAGGAGGGGGGTTTTAACCCATAGGAAAATGCTTCCCTCACTTCATTGGTGGAGATAGATAAAAGTATGTCTACACTCACATTTCAAACTACCCTGGTTGCTGGGTTACAAAATCTAGCGATCAATTTTACCAACTTTGGGCAAGGGTGTACGAGTGTACACAGATACCAAAATAATTGTGCATAAAATGACACAGTTAGAGGGCTCTCCAACATTAATCCTTGGTTGAATGCGAACTCCACATCCTACCGAAGCTTCACCATGTTCTTATTGGTAATTAAATAGTCTCTGATCTCTGTCATGGTGTTAGAGTATGGGTCCAAATCCACATTTTCATTTCTATGAGATTTCTTGGATTTTGTCCCTCCTTTTGCCCTATTTTTCAACTATTTGGGCTCTATGATCTCTTTCACTTATTTTATTTTCTTATCCATTATGTCAATTATGGCAATCCAACAATCCTGAAGATGTTCTGCAACTTCTACAACCAAAATCTTGAAAATGCACTGGTAGAAATTTTTAAAATTGTAATCTCTGAGAAAATTTACATGTGCTTTATTTATATATGGAGCTCTCAACCATCGGATTAAATACAACACTTCATCTTGGTGATTTCGAGAGAGCGCGTGCCTTGTTTGACTCGATTGGCACTATTCCCAATGCTCTAACGACAATTAACTATTATTCACCACAAGATCATTTTTGAAAAGTGTGCCCTTCTTGCCATGTTACACCTTCAAAAAATGTGTCCTAGCTACTAAAACTACTTCAAAAAAATAAATCTACCATCTGCAAACCAATGGGTGTCCTTGCTTTCAACTTTGTGGGATTTTGGTCCTTGGGAATGCAAAAACACCTTCCAACATAAATCCAGGCACATGTTTTAAATTAAATGCTTCAAAAATACATCTTAACTTCCATGAACACCTTCTAAAACTCACCACATGCTAGGGGTAAAATTGCTTTGAAAGGGCACTCCAAAAAAAATTGTCACATGCCTGAAAAAGCAATGGAAGGGTGAAAATACTCCAATGGTGCACTTGTTCTTATTTTTCTCCTGAAACGCCTTCAATTTGTTTGATTGAATTCATGGGAAACCCTTATTTTAAAATAATTCTATGCTTTTATTTTTCACCCCATTTTAGAAAAACATCTTTTAAATCATTTTTCCTTTTTTCTTTAACTGAGCTTTTTGATTTTCCTTTTCTTCTTCCCCCTTTCTTTTCTTTTATTTTCTCCTTGGATTTTCTTTTTGATAAAATTGAGGTAGATGCAAAACCAAAATTTTGTTCTCCCATTTATATATATATATATATTTATATATTTATATTATTATTAGTATTATTATATATTATATATATTCCCTTATGTTTCTTTTTTTTTAATATTTTATAACAAAGGAAGACCTGTTTATTTGCTCTACATTAAATCTTGCCACAACTTGATCACCCAAACGCTAGTATGCACCGCCCATGTTGTTAAATACCTTGATATTGCTTCATCCTTATGGGAGGAGAATGAGAGCTTCACCCCTCTATTGGGGTGAATGTACTTTTGAAAAAAATTTACCCTCGACTACTATGATGCGTCGGTTAGCTCGAGCTGTGATTGAAACCATAAACTCTTTCCACAATATACTTTTTCCCCAACGAAGGGCGAACATGACTTTCACCCATCATTTGGGGTGAAAGTGCTTTTACCATGGCTTGGTGTTTTTCTTCATGTTTTCCATTATTAAAATGTCTTCGTCCTACAAGGGAGGCGAATGAGACTTTCACCCATGTCTTGGGGAAAAAACGCTCTTACATTTTCTACACTCCATGATTTTGGAGTTGAGATTCATGCACTTTTGTATATCGCGCTTAGATTTTTCAACTCAGGCAATTAATTTATTAGTGCCTATACTTTCATCAAGTGTCTAAAATTTTTCCCTAAAATATTTTTCTCTTTTTACTTAAAGACTTGCAAAGTAGAGAAACCTTTTAATTTTGGAGCTTTCAAACCTGTTAAATACAATAATTACTTCTACACGAAACTTGTAATATATCCTCGGGGAAATATTTTGGGGTGAAATCAATTTCTAAGAGAACATTTTTCAAAGTAAAGTTTTCTTTAAGGAAACCTTGGCATATTCTAGTAGAGTCTGCCTCGTACTTCCCTCTTTTTTTAAATTTTTTTATAAAGCAAGAAAATACTTGTAAATGAAATTTGTACATATTTACACACTTGTACCTCTTGATTACATCATTGAAAATAGGCATTTATATGAAAACCATTAACTGGAATCGAAATATCCCAAAAATCCATATTTCAAATATGATACGTGTTTGCCAAATTTACTACAGAAACCTGAAATGGACCTTCCCAAATCACATCAAACTTGTGGTGCTTCCCTGGCTTGTCTTTGTTCTCATTCCACTTGACTATATCTCCCACTTGAAACTTGTTTTTTGTCACCCTTTTTCCAAACCACTTTTACATCATTTTTGCATGCTCATTGAAATATTTATATACCTTTTCTCTCTCTTCTTCTAGTTGTAGCAATTGAGCCAATCTTGCACTCAGAGGATCAAACTCATCATCTTCATATTTGAAAATTTGCAACATTTTGAGGATAGGTAGCTCAATATGAGTGGGTAAAATTACCTCTTTCCCATACACCAAGGAGTAATGGGAAGCTTTAATAGACTTCTTCACTGATATGTGGTTTGTCCACAGAGCCTAGATTAACAATAGGTGCCAGTTTCTTTTGTTGTTGCCAAGTGTATTTTTCAAGATTCGAAGCAACATTTTGTTTGTGGATTTAGCCAGACCATTTCCCTATGGGTAATAATTGGAAGAAGTCTTCATATAATTGCCATACCTATTTTAAAATTTGGTGATCTTTGCCCCAATGAATGGAGTCTTGTTATCTATTACAATAGTGTCTAGTATACTGAAATGGGTAATTAACCCTTATAGGAAGGAGATTATTGTAGTTTGATCAACATTTTTGGTTGAAATGGCCTCTGCCCACATGGTAAAATAATTATTCACTATCAAGATATATTTGTGCTTTGTGGAGGAATGAGGATCAATAAATCCAATGAAGTCCAGGCCCTACTGCTGAAATGGAGCTTCTACCTAAATCAGAAGTAGAGGTAGATATGCTTTCTTATTCTTGCCAACATACTAATGATAGTTATCATAATTTTTGCTCACCTTGTGTGCATCTATGAAAAGAGTAAGCCAAAAATATCCAGCTCGAACAATCTTCAAGGCCATAGGCCTTCCTACATTATGCCCGCTGGATAAGCTGGAATGGAATTCTTTCAATATTTTTTGCTTCTCTCACTCCTTCACACATATGAGGAGTACTCCATCTATATTCTTATGGAATAGCCCACTCGGAAATAATACATACCTAAGCTCTTGCAGTTTAAACCTTAACTATTGTGATACATCAATATGTGATGGACATTTTATAGATGTAAATAATTCGACAAGGTCCTTTGTCCAGTCATGATTTATTACTACCTGATTTTCTAGATTACTCTCATCAATGACCTCATCCTGTACTGGGGGTAGCGATCCAAATATGGTACTTTTTGCTAACTCTTGACAAAGTTCTCAACCACAAACAAACTTAGTAGGTCGAATATCCACATCGTATTCATGGATATTTGACACCTAGCATGCTCTTTTATTGCCCATTTCTCCTTGAATAATGAAATTTCTAACATCGGGATGGATAACGTAGATGATTGTATTACTTTGTGAAATAAAATGATTAAATTTCTTCAATGACTTCATGACAGCATATACATGTTTCTCGATGAAGTTATATTTCTCCTAGTGTAGTGCAATTACTTAGTTGAGGAACAATCAGTTTCTCATCCTTGTCATCCTGCTTTTGAGTGAGTACAATAGCATAGCTCTCCTATTCTCCTACTACATAAATGATGAAATATTTTGAATAATATGAATTAATCAACATTGGCACTTGGGTTATTCTCTCCTTGATTTCCTGGAATGCATGTCTTCTTACTTCTATCCACTTAAAGTCTACATTTTTCTTCAAAATTTTGGTCATTGGCTTCACCACTTGAGAAAAATCAACAATGAACTTCTGAATGAAGTTAATTTGACCAAAGAATGAGTGCAAATATTTCTTGTTAACTAGTAGTGACAATTTCAATAGAGCTTCATCTCTTACAAGATCAATCGCCAGTCCTTCTTATGAAATCACATGTCCTAAGAGTTTTCCCTCTTTGAAAATGAATATGGATTTCTTTGGGTTAATGGAAATTCAAAATTCTTGACACTTTTCAAACACTTGCCTTAGATGAGAGACGTGCTCTTCCATGTGATATGATAAAATAGTCATGTGACCCAGGTAAATTACAATAATTTGATTCAACAAATCACCAAAAGCGATGTCTATAGCTCTCTAAAAGGTAGCACTAGCATTGAAAAGACCAAATGGAATTCTTTGATAGGTGAAAGTGCCCCATTTTGTAGTAAATATCATTTTGTGTTGGTACTCATCCTTCACCTAGTTCTAGTTGTAGCCAAAAAAACCATCAAGCAATGAAAATCTTTGTACTCCAGTGACTACGTGCAAAATTGGGTCGATTTGTGGCAACAAATAATGATCTTTTTGAAGAACACAAGCTTTAATTGAGAGGGAGGCTGAACAGTATCAGACCAATTTTTACTTTTCTTTCCAAATCAATATTATGTAATGTATATATAGCAATATCAATAGCATTAATCAGAGCAATGCACAAATCACCAAACACAATAGAGACACCACAATTTATGTGTTTCACCCAATGTGGGCTACTCCATGGAGAAAATATTTCACTAAAATTTTTTCAATAAATCTCTTGGGAATCCTTTCCCTATTACAATTTTTATGGAACTCTATCCAAAGGAGACACCAATCCACTAAATCAAGTCCATGGATCTCTACCCACAGGAGAAATCCTTATCCTTTGCTCTGGTTGGTGATCCTCTAGAAGACTACTGCCTCCACTGCACTAGCTTGTGTATCTCTCCCCACTAAAGAATCTTGTCCCCACTTAGAAGACTTGTCCTCACTACGCTGGCTAATGGATATCTATCCACTAGAGACTATTGTCCTCTATTCTCTATTACCTCTAAAGCTCTGTCTCAAATATACACTAAACATAGTCCTTCGGTCTAGTACGACTCTGCTCAATATCTATCTTTGGTATGGCACAAACCTATCCTCAAATATACACCATACTCTGGTGTAAAACCCGCACTAAACATAGTCCTTCAATCTAGCATAAATATATCCTTGGTATCTATCTCAAGCCTTAACTCAAGGTTTGACTCAAATTTGTTGGATCTACCTAAAACCTTAACTCAAGGTTTGAACAAATCAATCAACTCTACTCTCAAGTCTTCTCAAATACTTGTCTCAAATCTGCTTTGTAAGCTTCCACAAAAGCTCACACTAATCTGTACACAAGTCCTCTCTAGAACTTGCTCAAATTTGCTCTACAAGTCCTCTCTAAAACTTGCTCAAATCTGCTCTACAAGTCCTCTCAAGAACTTGCTCAAATCTGCTCTATAAGTCCTCTCAAGAACTTGCTTAAATCTGCTCTATAAGTCCTCTCAATAATTTATCTAATCTCATAGAAACATAAAGAGAATTGTTAGAGACTCAATATGTTCTATACTAATCACAATGCTCAATCAATTTCAATCACTCTCTTAGAAACATAAAGAGAATTGTTAGAGACTCAATATGCTTCAAACTCAACTCAATGCTCAATCACTTTCTCAACTCAATTTAGAATATAGAATAGTTTGTTTTATGGAACTTGAATAATCAGTTCACACATCCACTTGACTAGTCTTAACAAACTCTATTCAACCAATCACTCAATGAAATAATTCTTGCTCACAAACCCTAGTACAAGAATATAAACATCAACTCAAAATGTTTCCAACAATGCTCACATAACAATGATACTCATGTTATTTTCAAATCCTAGTTCAAGTTCTTTGCTCAACAACTCACTTCAAAAATAATGCTTATAAAACAATCCTTACATAGCAATGATACTAAAACCCTAGTTCAAGTTATTTGCTCAAAAAATCACTTCAACAACAATGCTTATAAAACAATCCTCATGTAGCAATGATACTCAAACCCTAGTTCAAGTTCTTCTCTCAATCAATGGCTTCAACAACAATGCTTATAAAAAAATCCTCACATAGCAATGATACTCAAACCCTAGTTCAAGTTATTCTCTCAACCAATGGCTTCAACGACAATGCTCATAAAACAAGGTTCACATAACAACTCTTCAACCCATAAAACTTTGAGGCATTAAATCAAACGCACTCAATAAGGAAGCCCTAATCAAATACTTTTCACTCCAAACTTATTTTCAGAAAATCAATCAATCAACGCAACTATGGAAGAATGTGCTCATACCTTTTTCTTGATGATTAAGGTATCTCATAAATCTGCCACAACCACAACCACTTATATGCCAAACTCAAAGAGGTTAGAAGATAAATCTTTCTCACAATGTAATGCAAAAACTCAATTACACATTATCACTCCATCTATAAAATCAACCATCAACATACATAAAATATTTTCCAATAACACCTTATAATCTCCCAATTAAAATAAATTTAACATCCACCAAAATTTAACTCAAAAACCACTTTAATTAAATTTTAATATCAAGAAGAACTTTGATAAAAATCAAATCCACTTTCCCTATAACTGCAATAACAAAAATTAATTACCAAACAAGAAAATTTTAATTCTATCCTTATAACTCCCTTTTTACCTTATAAAAGACATTAGGCAAATAAAAATCTATTTAACAAAAAATACCTTTGCCACTTATGAGATTCGAACCTCCAATATTTGCCTCCTTGTGCACCCTAGTCATGGGTTAGACCACCACATGTGCTAGACGCACACTTGTAATATTAATAGCATCTTGTGCTCTTTATTCTAAGTTTGGCACTCAAATGAGCACATGCCACAATATTTTCCTCCATAGCGCTCAATACAAACATGCAAACAACCTCCATGCAAATCAATCGTGGTCACTTCCACTCCCAATGCTCTCACAAAATGCGCACTACCAATGGACCACCCTATCCAATGGGATTGATGCCTTAAGCACTACCGTTTCGTCTTCTTCCTTGCGCTAAAAGACAACACAAAATTTATCTTCTTCCTCAATGATTGCACGAATTACTCTTTTCTCTGTTGCATAAATATTAATCGATGAAGGGTAAGTTTAATGCCCCTTTGGCATAGATTTTTTATATGAATTTCACCTTTTGACATAGATGTTAGCGCTCCACTAAAATGATGATGTCGGCACTTTTTTAAAACCTTTATAATTTATAAATTATTTAAATTCTAAAAGAATTTAAATTTTATAAATTATTTTTATAAACCTTTGACTTTAATAAAAATTAAAGCCTTCTTGAGATAAACTTTAAACCTTTATTTATACTCCACTGATTTGATGTAAATTATTTTGCCACCATGGTTTTAATAAAAACCTTAATTCTGCCATCACAATGTTTAAGGAAGCTTTTATATCCTTATAATGATTTTAATTAAAACCCTTTAATTTTTACCACGGTTTTAATACAAACCCTTATAAAATAATATTTTGACAACTTTTCTTCAACTCTTATCATTGTTCCTAGTGGCAGTAATGGTGTACTCCATGGTATTAATTACAGCTTCATATGTTCACTTTGGCATCAATGATAACTTCTCATTGATGGTAACCTAAATTATTTTTACTGAAAACTTGACCTTTCCTTTGTTCTACTCCCCCTGGGACAATGCTCCCCTAGCTCAATGCTCTCTCAAATACCAAATATCTCCCCCTTACTCAAATCTCTCCCCATTTGACATAAATATAAAAGGGTCACCTTTGGGACTCGGGGCTAAGAATTAGCCTCTTAGCTTAGCCCCTCCCCCATCTCCTCTTGAGGTGGTTAATTTTGAGATGGTAGTATTTCTACTCCCATAAAGCATTGTTATTTACCTTTATCCTCTTTTCTTCTTATCTAATTCTTTTGATTCCTCTAACTATTTCTTTCAATGTTCCTATCCATGTCTACATTCATGTTCATGTTCCTATTCCTGTTCTTGTTCTTGTTCATATCCATGTTCCTATTCCTGTTTATGTTCTTGTTCATATCCATGTTCTTGTTCTTGTTCATATCCATGTTCCTGTTTCTATTCATATCCATGTTCTTGTTATTGTTCATGTTCTTGTTCCTGCTTCATTTTGGGATATCTGCTCTACACCAATTTGTTTTGTGACCATTATTATTGCACTTATAACATTTAATGTTATTATTCCTTAGAGGTGCAAATATAGTGAAGCCATACCTTCTTCTGTCATGAACCCTTTAATTAATTTCCTTGTGACCAAAATTATTATATGAGTAGCAATACCCATGGAAAAGTTGTATGTTCCCATATTCCTATCTTTCATGTGTCTTACATTGTAAGTCCATGTGCCCAAACATATGACATGAAAAATATATTCCATTGAAGTTTCCTTTTCTTGACCTCATTAGTCCCTTAGTCTCTCTTGACCTATTCTAATTGATGTTCCATCTATATCTTCTTTGTGCATTTTTCTTGTTTTTTTTGAACTTTCTATTTTCCAACTCATCCTCATATGTCTGACTTTCTCTTACACTATCTTCTTCTTCTGAAGTGTCTTCATCTGAAGTTTCTTCAGAACTTGAGGTTGACTTTTCTTCTTGTTTCTTTTGAGCTTGTTCAAAACCAAGACTTTTCTTTGTACCTTGATCATCTTATCCACAATATTTGAGCTATTTTTTAACCCTTTTATACTTACTTTGGATTCTTCTAAATCTTCTCTTAGTAGTGCCACTTCTTGTGTTAACTTTTCACATTCTAAGATATTTGCTTCTAACTTATATTTGAACCTTTTTACCTTAGCCTTTGATTTCTCTAGATCCTCTATAAGCAGTCTTCTCTCTTCATCATATTATTGAAAATGAAACTCAAGTTTAGAGTTTTTATTTCTTACCTTCTTTACTATTTCAAGAGCATAGATAAGTTCTCCCTTGAGATCATATACATCCTTTTCTAAATATTCCTCTATTTTTTTACCTTTGTCCACATCTTTATTTTCTATTGGTTTGTCTTATATAGGATAATATTTTCCTTCTTCTAGTGCCATTAGAATATTATCTTATGGTTCTTCAAGTGTATCTTCATATTTATCATCACTAAAACTATAACCATCCCTTGTACAACTATATTCAAGATGTCCAAAGTTACCATATCTAAAAAACTTGAGAATTACTGTAGTCCTTTTCTTAACTTGTTCTTTTTCTTCAATCATAAAGAGAACTTCATATCTATCATTGTCTAAAAAACTAGCATCACTATCACTTGAATGCTTACTTGCCTTATCGACATAGTAGCTCCTTTTATGTATTTGAAAGAACTTATTTCGTTGTCTGCTTTGTCCATCCTTGTTTTTCTTCTGGTGCCTGTATCTTTTTTATTCTCTATTCCTATGATCCTATTTTTCTTCACCATTGTTATTCTTATCTTCTTGACAATCTGTTGCAAAATATCCATACTTTCCACAATTGAAACATTTAACAGTTTTTAGATCTATGGATCTTATATAATACTTATCTCTTCTACCATAATTAGCTTCTTCATCATTGGATGACTCATTTCTTGATTCTGAATTTTTACCCTTTGTCTTCTTGATTGCTTTGAAGGTTGCTTCATTTTTGGGAATATAATATTTTGTTCTTATCTTAAATGTTGTAAGCATACCAAGAAACATATCTCTTGTCAAAGTATCACCATCCATTGATACTTCTATAGCAAAAAACTTTTCATTGAATCTTTTTGGAAGAGTTCTTAAGACTTTATCACAAACATCTAATTCATCAATATTCATTCCAAGTCCTTGCATAGCATTAACAACCTCATCAATTCGAAGTAGATAAGTACTAATGTTTTTATCATACTTCATTATTAATTATGTTACAATGTGAACGCCACTTCCGAAGTAGCTTAGAAATAGTTGGCTCTGATGTGAATGCACATTTGAATGTTGGCAAACTTTTTTTCTTCTCTCCCTGTATTTCTTCTATTTCTCCTCCTTCCCCTTATTCCTCCTATCCTTTCGCTCCTTATTCCTCTTGTTTATCCTCTTCCTTATACCTCCATCCCAATCCCCTCAAAATCTACATGATTTTTTTTTGCGTCTCATTATAAATATATGTGCTATCTAAGGTTACTATGAATGGAATAAAAAATTGGTTTTATTTCCTCATTCTGGTATCATAGCTACCAGGGAGTGAGGAGCTGAGCACAGAAGCCAAAGCCGAGGAGCTAGGCATGGAAGCCGAGAAGCTGAGGTGGCACATGCAGGTCGAGGAGTGCACATAGGTCGATGAGGGTTTGGTAGGTAGAAGAGAGGACGAAGATAGTGATTGCCCATAGGAAATCGACTCTATCAGTGTCGATTAAGGGTTATAAACCTTATTGATATCCCTATCTTGCTCAATGTGGGATAATTATTTTTTTTAAATTTCAATCGCCTGAAGGACTCTTCTATTCTTCACTCAAATTTCCTTCTAGCCGAGGCATGTAGCACGATTGGCAAAGGCTATTTGCTGACGGACTGTAGGTCCTAGGTTCGAAACCCGTCAGATCAAATAATTATTTTTTTATTCTTTGTCACCAGATGATAAGGGTATAAAAGGCACGAGGTGTCTTCTTCACTTTCAAAGGTGCCGCGGGGCGTGGTGGCAAGAAGTGTTCATGCCATTTCAAGAGGTTGCTCGATCCACAGGAAAGAGGTTCAAATTTTTTTAAAATTTTATTTAAAGTTTTTAATTAAAATTAGTTAAAGTTTTTAATATTAATTTAATAAATGTTAAAAATGCTTTATAAATTATTTTAAAAAAAAAAAAAAATTTATAATTATAAAGCATATTAATTTTTATTAAATTCAAAATATTTAACTACTTTATTAAGTTTATTGTGAACCTCTATTGCCCTAGAGGCAAATTGTAAATCACCCAAGGGCTTGAAAGCTTGTTTTTTATGAAAATTTTAAAAGAACAATCTTTGTAAAAATGGGAGCATAAAAGTTCCGAGAAGCCTTCCGGAGCGCCCATTTAGCACTTCCAAAAAAATTTGGACTCCAGGGGCGCTGCCCCTTGGAACCCCGTTCAAGGCTAAATATTTATTTTGTAATAGCCTTAGCGGCTATAAAAGGGTGAAAATTTTAATCTTAGTGGCTCTAATGAAGTTTTTTTTTGCATTGATGAGTAGATGATCAGATCAACCGAATGTTATCATGCTCTTTGTTCTCTTTTACAAAGAGAGAATTCCGAATGGTTTGACAAAAAAAATTGGAGATACGATTTGCATACAGTTTTCACCCAATTACAAAACACAGTCATAGCCCACCAGAGGAAGCCCGATTCTAGATACGAGGCTAACTCAGAGGACAATATCTTTGGGCAAAGAATAGAAGAGTTAGAGACGGTTGAAGAAGCACCTGAAGGACAATCAAGTGATAGTTATACACCTATAGTGCCTGAAATAGAATCAAGTGAGAGCTATACACCACACTCTCCTAATCCAGAATGAGAGCCAGTGGATCCAGAGCCAGAGCTAGAGCCAGAGCCAGAACTAGCCCCTAAAATCATCATCATCAGCGACGACGAGGATTCCATTGCCGATAATTTTGGGCATCCAATACTGGGCAATCCACAACAAGAGGAGCAAGAAATTATTGAGAGAATTAAAAATGCTAGATTTTATTTGAACGTGTAATTAATTTGCTTTATATTTCCTATTTTTTAGTCAAATCAAAGTTTAATTTCAAGCAGTATAAATGGCTTCAAACACAAGTCTCCCAATTCTAGAATTCAATGGTAGTGATTATGAATACTGGTCAATAAACATGAAAACAATGTTGATTAGAAAAGGTTTATAGGATATTATAATAGAAGGATATGCACAAACCACAACTACCAAATGCGTAGCTTTGAGTGTTGCAGATAAAAAAGCTAAAAAGGAAGCCCAAAAAAATAATTTCTTTGCCCTATACCATATACAAGCATCCCTAGACAAGGGTATCTTCCCTAGGTAGCATCCTATGTAACTGCACAAGATGATTGGGGTGCTTTGAAGGAAATATTTCAAGGTAGTGATCAAATAAAACAAGTTAGACTTCAAACACTGAAGAAAGATTTTGAAAATCTCCGAATGCAGGAAAATGAGAAAGTAGGAGACTATTGTGTGCGGGTTAAAGCTGTAGTAGATAAAATGGTCACTCTAGGTGAAGATATTAAGCCTGAGGTTATGGTGAAGAAAGTGTTGCGAACACTTATTCCAAAATGGAATCATGTAGCAATCATTATTGAAGAGTCAAAAGATTTGACCACTCTTTCTTTTGAAGCACTAATTGGTTCTCTTCTTTCACATGAAGAAATATTTTAGGACTCACCTTCCACCAGCCATGGAGGAGATGATAAATCATTTGCTTCACAAGAAGGAAGAGGTAGAGGTCATGGCAGAGGTCAGCATAGAGGAAGAGACAAGAACAATCCACGAGGTGGAACCCCAAGCAATGGAGGATCTTCAAACAAATGTGGAGGTTAGAATAGGGGTGGAGAACAAAACTGAGGAAAGCATCTAGGTCGAGGAAAAGGAAGTGACAAGTCGAAGAAAGTTTTCTATAATTGTGGCAAACCTAGCCATTATGCTCATGATTGTGGGTCAAAGCCTTCACAAGGGAGCAGCAGCAACCAGAGCAGTCAGTATGGCAATTTTGGATAATAGGAAGGGACCACAAATCTCTTTCTCTCATATGGTCAGTCAAATCAAAACATGAATGATACATGTATTTTGGACACTGGATGTTCAAATTATATGATTGGCAAATAAGAACTCTTTGCTACCATGGATTCTTCCTACAAATCCAGCATCAAGTTAGGAGACAACAAGTCATTGGAGGTTGAAGGCATTGGAGCCATGGCGGTTCCAAATAAAGAAGGTGTTAGGCAAGTAAGTGATATCTATTACACACCCCATATCCAACACAATATTTTAAGTGTTGGTCAAATGTTAGAAAAGAACTACAAATTGCTTTTTGATGAGGGTAAATGCACCATTTTTGATAAAAAATAATAGTAAATCATTACACAAGTGCCAATGACAAAGAATAGAATATTCCCTCTAAATTTTGGTCATCCAAGGGAATATCAATTAGCAAATGTTGCTATTTCAAATCCAAGTGTGTTGTGGCACTTTAGATACGGTCATATGAATTCAACTAGTTTGAAGATGTTAACCTCTCAAGCAATGGTGACCGGACTTCCTGAAGTTTAGGACAATAAGGAAGTCTATGAAGGTTGTGCCTTGGGAAAGCACGCTAGGTCCAAATTTCCTAAAGGGCAAGCATGGTGGTCCAGTTATCCACTCTAGCTAGTGCATTCGGACATCTGTGGTCCAATGCAGACCAAGAGCATTGGTAAGAACTCTTACTTTCTTCTTTTCATTGATGATTTGTCAATAATCTGTTGGATATATTTTTTGAAGCATAAGGATGAGGCATTATATTGCTTTGTTGATTTTAAAAAAATATTTAAAAATGAAAGGGGATATTTTGTTAAGTGTCTTATATCAGATAAAGGAGGAGAATACTCCTCTAATGAATTTTTGATTTTTTTGTAAAAAACATGGAATAAAGAGGCAGTTCACTGCTGCCTACACTCCACAGTAGAATGGTGTGGCTGAGAGAAAGAACCACACCATTATAGAAATAGCAAGATCTATACTTCAGACAAAGCATTTGAGCAATATGTACTAGGTAGATGCAGCCAAGACCAGTGTGTATGTTTTGAATAGGAGCTCTACTTCAATTTTGAAAGGGAAAAATCCTTACCAAGCATGGTATGGTAAGAAATCAAATATCAAGCATTTCAGAGTGTTTGGTTCATTGGCTTACTCTCACATTCCTAATGAGCAAAGGGAAGCTCGATCCTAAGAGTCAAGCATGCATTTTTTTAGGGTACTGTGAGACCACAAAAGCTTACAAACACTACAATCCTAGGACTCAAAATATTGTGGTTTCTAAGGATGTGATTTTTGATGAAGGAGGAAAATTGGGTAAGCCCCAAATATTCAGTAATGATGAATCCAATGATGCAGTTTCTAAACAGGTGCAAGAGCAATCATCGCAGAAAGGTAATAAGTATCCTCCCACAAGCCCAAGTTCATCTTCCAGTTCAACTTTTTCACCAAGTCTTTCTCTGTAGAAGTCAGCAAGTTCTTCATCGATGGATATTGATTCTCCATCCAGAGGTAAGAGAACACTCCAACATCATCCATATTATTATATGTTGGATAAAAAATTTCAAAGAAGATATACTAGAAGTCAAGCTAGTGAAATGAGTTTAGTCTTGCAAAGACTTGAAAATATGCATTTGTATGGTGATGATGACTCCCAAGAACCTCAGGGATATATAGTTAACTATGCCTTGTTAACTAGTGCACAAATTCAACCTTCTAGTTATGAAAAGGCATGTACTCAAAAAATTTGGCAAGATGTCATGAAAGAGGAGATAACCTCTATAAAAAACAACGAAACTTAGGAGCTGGTAAAGCTTCCTAAAGGCAAGAAATGTTTTGGATGCAAATGGGTCTTCAAGACCAAGTTCAATGTTGATGGAAGTATTGAAAGGCACAAAGCAAGATTGGTTGGAAAAGGATTTACATAGAAGTATGGTATTGATTATGAGGAGACATTTGCTCCTGTAGCTAGAAAGGAAACAATCAGATCAGTTCTTGCTTTAGCTACTCACAAAGGTTGGAAAATTCAACACATGGATGTGAAGAGTGCCTTTCTCAATGGGTACTTGATATAGGAAGTGTATGTTGAGCAACCTCAAGGATTTCAAGAGCAAGGTAAAGAGCACCTTGTTTACAGACTGAAAAAGGCACTCTATGGCCTCAAGCATGCACCACGAGCTTGGTACTCATGCATTGATGGGTACTTCAAAGATTTTGGGTTCACCAAAAGTAGAAATGAACCCACCCTTTACTATCTAAAGCAAGGTAATGACATCCTCATAGTTTGTTTGTATATGGATAATCTCATATTCATGGGTAGTATTGAAAAAGTGAATATGGAGTCCAAGTGCTCCATGATGAAGCAGTTTGAGATGAAGGATCTCAGCTTAATGCACTACTTCATTGGAATAGAGGTTCATCAGTCAAATACAGGTATCTTCATTTATCAACATAAGTATGCCCAAGACATGATTAAGAAGTTTGTTATGGAGCATTGCAAACCAGTTGCAACTCCAGTTGGACATGGGATCCAATTAAGCAAAGATGATGGAGCACAAAAAGTTGACGTGACCACTTTTAGAAGCATGGTTGGGAGTTTGATGTTTCTCGCCAACACCAGACCTGATATTCAGTATGTTGTTTCTCTTGTCTCTCGATTTATGGCTAGCCCTTCTTATCTGCATTTGCAGGCAGCTAAGAGAATTCTTAGATATGTGAAGGGTACATTGGATTTTGGAATCCAATACCATAAATGTAACACTATCAAGATTGTAGGCTTCAGTGATAGTGATTAAGGTAGCAACATTGATGACAGGAAATCAACTTCAAGGAACTATTTTAGTCTGGGATCAGGACTAATAACTTGAAGTTCCAAAAATCAAACTATGGTAGCTTTGTCTTCTATAGAAGTTGAGTATATAGCAGTCACCTATGCTAGTACTCAAGCCTTGTGGTTAAGAAAAGTGTTGGAAGAGATTGGAGAGCAGCAATGTGGTTTGACCAGAATCTACTGTGACAACATCAGTGCCATTCAGTTGGCATACAATCCAATCCACCATAGTAGAACAAAGCATTTTGATATGAAGTACCACTTCATCCAAGACAATGTGGAGCAAGAGATTTTTGAGCTTAAATTTTTTGCACTTTGGAGAATGTTGTAGATATCTTCACCAAATCAATGGCTAAAGCTCAATTTATAAAGCTAAGAGACTGTCTATTTAGTCCTCTCAACTTTAAGGGGAATATTGTTACAATGTGAACGCGTCCACATCCGAGGTAGCTTAGAAATAGTTGGCTCTGGTGTGAATGCATATTTGAATGTCGGTAAGCTTTTTTTCTTCTCTCCCTATATTTCTTCTATTTCTCCTCCTTCTCCTTATTCCTCCTATCCATTCACTCCTTATTCCTCATTTTTATCCTCTTCCTTATCCCTCCATATCATCCCTTATCCCTCCATCCCAATCCCCTCAAAATCTACGCGATTTATTTTTGCGTCTCATTATAAATATATGTGCTATCCAAGGTTACTATGAATGGAATAAAAAATTGGTTTTATTTCCTCAAATTCTTCAAATTGTCCTTTGATATTGTGCATCTTTGCTTTCTTGACACATTTATCTCCTTAATATATATTTTACAATTTATCCCAAATTTCTTTTACAGTTTGACAATGCATAACTTTCATAGACTCTTTTTATGCAAACCTCTCAAAATTCCATTCATTGATTTTGAATTGTAATGTTGTATGAGCTTACCTTCCTTATATGTAGGAATATTAATCAAGGGATCATATCCAATTTCAACTACTTCCCAAATTTTATTGCCAAGTGCCATCAAGTAGATCTTCATTCTCATACTCCAATATATATAGTCACTTCCATCAAATACTGGTGCTGAATTATCTGAGGACCCACTCTTATAATTCATTGTGTTCTTTTTAGCTTTTCCTTCAACCTGTTAAACTCTTCTGAAGGAACCCACTTTGATACCAATTGAAGAACACAAGCTTATACTAAGAGGGGGGACAAACAATATAAGACCACTTTTTACTTTTCTTTTCAAATCAATGCTATGCAATGTATAGATAGCAATATCAAAAACAATAATTAGAGTAATGCACAAATCACCACACACAATAGAGACACCACAATTTACATGGTTCAACCAATGTGGGCTACTCCATGTAGAAAATATTTCACTAAAATTTTCTTAATTAATCTCTTGGGAATCATTTCCCTATTACAATGTTTATGGACCTCTATCCAAAGGAGACACCAATACCCTAAATCAATTTTGTGGATCTATATCCATAGGAGAACTCCTTCTCATCTGATTTGGTTGGTGATCCTCTAGAAGACTATTGCCTCCACTGCACTAGCTTGTGGATCTCTCTCCACTGAAGACTCTTGTCTCCACTCAGAAGACCTATCCTCACTACCATGACTAATGGATATATATATACACTAGATACTACTATCATCTCTTATTTGTCATCTCTAAATATCTATCTCAAATTTACACTAAACACAGTCATTCGGTCTAGTACACCTCTCTTCAATATCTGTCTATGGTCTGGCACAAACCTATCATGAAACATGCACCAAACTTTGCTCTCAAATTTACACTAAACATAGTCCTTCGGTCTAGCACAAATCCATCCTCAATATCTATCCTCAAGCCTTAACTCAAGGCTTGACTCAACTCTGCTAGATCTACCCTAAAACTTAACTCAAGGTTTGAACAAATCAATCAACTCTGCTCTTAAGTCTTCTCAAAGACTTATCTCAAATATGCCTTGTAAGCTTCCACAAAAGCTCACACTAATCTATCCACAAGTCCTCTCTAGAACTTGCTTAAATCTGCTCTACAAGTCCTCTCTAGAACTTGCTCAAATATGCTCTACATGTTCTCTCTAAAACTTGCTCAAATATGCTCTACAAGTCCTCTCAAGAGCTTGCTCAAATCTTCTCTATAAGTCCTCTCAATAACTTGATCAAATATTCTCTACAAGTCCTTCTCTCAAGAATTTATCCAATCTCATAGAAACATAAAGAGAATTGTTAGAGACTCAATATGTTCTATACTAATAACAATGCTCAATCATTTTCAATCAATATCTTTGAAACATAAGGATAATTGTTAGAGACTCAATATGCTTCAAACTCAACTCAATGTTCAATCACTTTCTCAACTAAAATCATAATATAGAATAGTTTGTTTTATGGAACTTGAACAATCACTTCACACATCACTAGGCTCAACCAACTCTACTCAACCAATCACTTGAATAGGCTCAACCAACTCTACTCAACCAATCACTCAATGAAATAATCCTTGCTCACAAACCCTAGTCCAAGCATATAAACATCAACTCAAAATATTTCCAACAATGCTCACATAACAATGATACTCATGTTCTTTTCAAACCCTAGTTCAAGTTCTTTGCTCAACAACTCACTTCAACAACAATGCTTATAAAATAATCCTCACATAGCAATGATACTCAAACCCTAGTTCAAGTTCTTTGCTCAACAACTCACTTCAACAACAATGCTTATAAAACAATCCTCACATAGCAATGATACTCAAACCCTAGTTCAAGTTCTTCTCTCAACCAATGGCTTCAACAAAAATGCTTATAAAACAATCCTCACATAGCAATGATACTCAAACCCTAGTTCAAGTTCTTCTCTCAACCAATGGCTTCAACAAAAATGCTTATAAAACAAGGTTCACATAACAACTCTTTAACCCAAAAAACCTTGAAGCATTAACTCAAACACACTCAATAAGGAAGCCCTAATCAAATATTTTTCACTCCAAACTTATTTTCAGAAAATCAATCAATCAACTCAACTATGGAAGAATGTGCTCATACCTTTTTCTTGATGATTAAGGGATCCCATAAATCTTCCACAACCACAACCACTTCTATGCCAAACTCAAAGAGGTTAGAAGATAAATATTTCTCACAATGTAATTCAAAATCTCAATTACACCTTATCACTCCATCTATAAAAACAATCATCAACATACATAAAATATTTTCCAATAACACCTTATAATCTCCCAATTAAAATAAATTTAACAGCCACCAAAATTTAACTCAAAAACTTCTTTAATTAAATTTTAATAGGAAGAAGAACTTTGGCAAAAATAAAATCCACTTTCCTTATAAATTCAATAACAAAAATCAATTACTAAACAAGCAACTTTTCATTCTACCATTATAACTCCCTTTTTACCTTAGGAAAGACATTAGGCAAATAAAAATGTATTTAACAAAAAAATACCTTTGCCACTGATGAGATTCAAACCTGCAATATTTGCCTCCTCGTGCACCCTAGCCACGGGATAGACCACCACGTGCGCTAGACGCACACTTGGAATATTAAGAGAACCTTGTGCTCTTTCTTTTAAGCTTGGCACTCAAAAAATCACGTGCCAAAATGTTTTCCTCCACAATGCTCAAGACAAACATGCCAACAACCTCCATGTAAATCGATCATGGTCACTTCCACTCCCAACGCTCTCATAAAATGTGTGCTGCCAATGGACCACCCTGTTCAATGGGAGTGAGGCCTTAAGCCCTCCCATTTTGTCTTCTTCCTTACGCTAAAATACAACACAAAATTTATCTTCTTCCTCAATGATTGCACGAATTACTCTTTTTTCTATTGCATAAATATTAATTGATGAAGGGTAAGTTTAATGCCCCTTTGGCATAGCATTTTTATATGAATTTCACCTCTTGACATAGATGTTAGTGCTCCACTAAAGTGATGATGTCAGCACTTTTTTAAAACCTTTATAATTTATAAATTATTTAAATTCTAAAAGAATTTAAATTTTATAAATTATTTTTATAAACCTTTGAATTTAATAAAAATTAAAGCCTTCTTGAGATAAATTTTAAACCTTTCTTTATACTCTACTGATTTGATGTAAATTATTATGCCAAAATGGTTTTAATAAAAACCTTAATTCTGCCATCACAATATTTAAGGAAGCCTTTATATCATTATAATCATTTTAATAAAAACCTTTTAATTTTCACCATGGTTTTAACACAAACCCTTATAAAACAACATTTTGATAACTTTTCTTCAATTCTTCGCATTTTTCCTGGTGGCATTAATGGTGTATTCTATGGTATTAATGATAGCTTCATATGTTTACTTTGGCATTAATGTTAACTTCTCATCTTGACATCAATGACAACTAAATGATCTCAAAATTTCCAACACTTTTAAAGATGCTTGGTTCAGATTCTGAAAGTCCATGCACAGGCGAATATCTCTATTTTTATTTTGAACTAGAACCAAATTCACCATCCATGTTGAGTGCGTTATTGGATAAAATATTTTTTCCTCTAGCATTTTCAACAACTCTTATTTCATAAAAACTTCAATTTTTGGATTGATAGGCCACTATTTTAATTGAAAAGGATTTGCCCCTTCCTACAATTTAATGGTGTGTTGGATCATGTTCTTATCATATCCTTTTACATCATGGTAGATTAAAGTGATGATATCTGGGAACTCATAACATAGATTTCTAATATATTCAAGCTCTTTTGCTATATAATCTATTCTGACTTTGATAATATTTTCAGGCTCCAACTGTATTTCCTTGTATTCCTTTGCATCCACCTAATTTTATTCTTCTCTTCCCTATCATTTTTATCAAATAGGATCTCAAGAAAAATTAGTCCCCTAGGAATGTGGTTGTTCTTCAAATGAATCATTCCTTCCATATCTTATTCAACAAGTATTCTATCTTCCGTGTTTGCAGCCTTCTTGATCAACAAATTAACTATTCGCTCATAACTGTCGAACACTTGCAAATAAAGGTTTTTATCAGGGACCGAAGGTCTATAAATTACCCTCACACTCTTGGGTCTCCTAACCACCTGCTCTACAAGGGAGAAATTAGCACCAAAGTACACTAAGATATCTGCATGTTTGTTCTTCTCCTATGAAATTACATGAATATTTAAGGTTGGAAAAGACTCAAATAATTCCCACACCTTGTTATGGTAAGCTTTCAAATTGTACTGCTTTAATACGCACTTATTAGTAGTCTGATTAACAATGAGCTCAAAATCTCCAAATATTTACAATTTTTTTACTCCCAACATTTTAGCTTTCTTCAAACCAAGGCATAATACTTCATATTTAGTATTATTATTCATGTAGATCCAAGTTAACCTATATGAATAGGTTTTTTGTATCCCTATTGTAGAAACAAGGAAAATTCCAGACCCTACATCATTCTTACATCTTGCATCATTGAAATATAGCTTCCATAGTTGATCAAAAAATGGTTTAGGAGAATCAAAAACTTCTTCAATCTGTTTAGGTTTCGTTATGGTGTAACAAACGATATCAGTTTCTACCATTGCATTGAAATTCATTAGTGAAAACTCATTCTCCAGGTGAAGCTCATCAAGGGCTTCCTCCGTCAAGTCCACTTCTAGCACTTTTGTCACCATGTTGACTGCACCAGTGAATGTTTCTTCTTCTTCAAGTCTTTCTATATGAAAATTGGAGGGCTTTTAATTATAGATGTGTATTCTCCTTCCTTTGAAAAGGATCTCCAAATGTGAATAATCCAAGGAAATATATCCCCCTAGTTTCGTTTTGAATTCCCTCAAAAGACACATTCTCAATTATGGTTTCAAATAAACCACCACTACTTCTTGGATAACCATGATCTATGACATACTATGTAGAATAATGGTAATATCCTTTATTACTCCCACTATTTTGACTATGGTCCCATCCAACTGCAAGATGCCTCGACTGCTCCTTGTATATTTCATCCCCATAACTTCACATACTACCTTCAACATGATGGTAGTCACAACACCGGAGTCAATCATACAATTATGCACGATCCACCCTTCCATTCTAAGAAACAAATATAACGGAGGTGGTCAGTTATTTCCAGTGGCAGAGGTCAGAAGTGTCTGTGTTAATATTGTTTGGAAAAGGCTTTTCTTTTGATCTTTCATAGACTTGAGAGAATCTTGAAACAAGTCAACTTATCCAGGTAACTATAGTGCATCATATAAACTTACTTTTATAGGTATCTTCTTCATTTACTCAAGAATATTCTAATCAGAAGTACTTGGGACCTTTTCTTCTCCTATCAGATCATACTTGTTCTGATACTTTTTAGTAGCCTCTACCCTCTGTCTCTTTGTCAACGATGGGTACTTGAAGTTTTTTTTAGCTTGTTATTTTACCTCAATTTGTACTTGAGTGGCTATGAGCTATGAAGTTGATACCTTTATCTACAACTTCTCTTGAGCTTGCTTGGGTAATAGATCCTTCAACAAGAAATAATCTTGTTGTTTAGTCATTACTCCAGGCACTTTCACTTGTGGTTGTACCTTTTTATTTGTACCTTTTGTTCATCCAAGACTTATAAAGACTCCATTTATACTGGATCAACAATCATTAGTTTCTTTCCAACCCTCGTAAGGACAAAAACTTTCTCTAAAGAAGGGACCATAAAATTATTATCGATATTCGTTATCATATTGATTTTCCCACCAGTAGAATTTTCTGCTAATATTTGTACATAGTTCAAATGAACCATGCACGTGTCTTATTTATGAGGATCATTACAGGTGGAACACCATATGCCTTCTTTGATGTACCATCTTATTCATTTAAAAACACAATAATATTCCTTTTAGGACCCTTGCTAGCATTCGATTGTTCTTTAGTAATCGACGGTGTTTGAAATCTTCTTGATCAAAAATCAGCTTCAACTTGCTTCTTCTTAACTGTCATGATTTCATTCAACATTATCCTTATAACCAAATTAATAGATTACATTTATTGTAGTAATTTCATGTAGGGATAAGGATTTGAGGACACAAAAGATGCTATAAAAGGTAGAGGTATTGGTGAAACAGGTAACTATAATGAAATAGGTGGTGTTGATAACGCTGGAAACGGAACTAGGGTTGGCAACTACAGCATGACTGGAACAGGTAATTACATGATACTTAAAGTGAGGAGTTGTGCAACAGTAATTAGGGTGATCTAAGATGGTCTCAAGCTCCATGAAGGAATCAGGTACATAGAAGGCATAGGTTGTGAAAATGCACTTGAATACAGATGTTGTGGAAGATCAAGAAGAATGGGTATAGTTACCTTTGGAGGTAATTTACCTATAGCAATCAGATCCACCTCGACATTTTGTGCCTATGTGTATAGATATGAAAAAGTATTTATATAGGCTTGTCAGAAAACCATACCAATTTTTGATTTGAAGGCCCTAAGGTAGTAAAACGTAGCTTGCTCATGAGTGGACTGAATACCATCAAGAAATCTCTGCCAAATTCGAGAAAATATAATGTTTAAGTCCACTATTTCCTTCTGTGGATGTCTCTGGGTATTGGTGAATTAATGCAAAAAGTAGAAAGGATCGGATTGCTCATAAAAGTTCTTAATCAGTAATTCCACCAATTTGTCCCATGTGGTAATAGTAGCGGGTGGCAACGATCGATACCAATATAGCAACTTCCCTCTAAGTGACAATACCAATAATCTTACCATAATATCTTCATCTCTAATGCCATGGATTGTTTTCAAAGAGGCCACATCTTGGATATGATCATAAGCAGTTTTACCAGTACCATCGTAGGTAGGCAAAGCCTTCAATGTTGCTTGATGGATTGGGTTTTGTGCTTGTAAATTCAAATATCCTAAGATATTCCATGTTGGGAACTACCTTGGTGGATGTGGTTGTTGTGGTGGCATATTTTAAGCCATTTGAACTAGTGTGTGAGGTTGAGGAGGAGGGATGCTAGTAGCAGTACTAGCTAGACTTGAAGGAATGAAGAACACATCGACTAACTGTGAAGATGTTGTGACTATCATATGAGGTGGAGTGACTAATATGGGATGTTCTCATAATTTTTGGGTGTCAATTTCAAAGAAATCAATGGGGGTTTTTAGGATATTTGGCCTTCAATATTGTGACAATGAAGTACAACTTTCGTTGACTTCACGTTCGAAGGCTTCTAGATTTAGATGAGTCGCCAGATGTTCTAACTGAACAATATGAAGGTGAACATCACACCTTAATACTTTTGAAAGTGAAACTTTTGAATATCCTATCGGGCGTACCAAAAACTATTGGTCAAATATCTACCTAAAATACAAATATGCATTTATGCACCCTAGACATGGCCAATATTGAAAGGCTAGAGGAAATAAATGTCCTCCATACCAATCTCTAGAGAGGGCTAGCTCCCTTACTAATCCTACACCAGTTTAAGTTTAGAGTTATAGGAAAGAAATAAAAATAACAAAAATAAATGGGAAATATAGCCACAGGCCAAAGATGTAAGATTGGGGATAGACTAGTAGCAGGAATTCTAACCAAGTGTCATAGCAGCATAGAATAAAAAGGAGGTAAGAGAATACACTTACAGATCCTTGAAGAAAAATTCCAAAATTGTATTCCAGTGCTCACACTCTCACCAGTAGTGCCCAAATCTAGATGCAAAATTTGAACTTAGTAGCAAATAACAAACATAAATATAAAATATAAATGCTTGAACAGAAAGAAATCACACATAGAAACTGCTTGTAATATCAAAAGCCAAATTCCATCTATTTACATAGAAAACTTGAATAGTTTTTCTGTAGAGTGTTTGTCATCCCCTTTTTTACATCAAAATGCTTAGTATTTATAGAGGTTTTCACCTTTTTTCATTTAATACACAGAAGACAAAATGCTTACAGATCAAGAACCTTAGTGAGGAAATCCCTTCTTGGAAATATTGAAAATCCACCCTTTTAGAAAACGATATAGTTTTTAAGGAGAAATCCCTAGGAAATCAGCACATTCGGGCATCGATGCATGAAAAATTGCAAAGGTCATCGATAACTTGGTATATCCATTGCACCTTGAAAATTTACCCCTTTCGCCAAGATAGTCTACTATGTGTTAATATCATTTTGAAAACAACGTATTCAGGTGATAGTGCATTGGAAATAGGCCAGAATAGCATTTAATCTTGCATATTTGAAGCATAAATTCTAGAAATACAACCCTATTGCATCAAAAATTAAATTTCATAGTACCTTGATTTTTCCTTAGAGAATTCGCAACAACAAGTATCTTGGAAAAGTCTCCTTCACTATTCAAAATTAATTTAGACCTATAACAAGGTGACTAGAATAAAGTTGGGTGAAAATACCCTATGCAAATTTGTCTCATTATGCAAACTATTTTGTGCCCAAATCTCTTCTTTCCTTTGTGTTGGCTTTATTTTCATTCATGCCTTCGTTTGGAGTATGCACCAAAATACGAAAAATAGCAATTCTTATAATTTTTTCCGACCTTTCAACCTTGTGCTACCATGTTTTGTTGGATTTTTAAAACACTTTCACCCCAATGAGAGGTGAATGGTGTTTTCACCTCTCCTTTAGGGAAAAAAACCTTTTAATTCTATCACCTCGGCAACTCAACATCAATCCCCACACGTGCCTTCCAAAATACTTTGTTGCACTTTCACCCTAAGGAGGGGTGAAAGGGAGTTTCACCCCTCACTTGGGGTGAAAGCTCTTTAATTTTCAACCCTGCCACTGACATGTACCCTTGCTACTTAGAATTTGAAAATATGTTTACCTTTTCTTTCTGATGTGGGTCCACACAAATTATCCCCTTTTAAATATAGTTTTGCCCTAGGGAGGGGAGAAAGTGTTTTTTTTCTCTCCTTTAGGACAAACATAGCCTTTATTATTCAATGCTATTATATCACTTTGCTACTTCCCTTGTGTTGGCCTGAACTCACCATTTGTTGAGCTTCATCCTAGGGAGGGGAAAAAGTTACTTTCATCCCTCACCTAAGGCAAAAGTCTTTTTGACTTGTCAACATCCTTTAATAATGTTCACCCCAAAGTGGGGCGAACGATGCTTTCAACCCTCTTTTGGGGTGAATGCGCTCCTTTTAATGGTCATAACCTCGAGCCATTCTGCGCATTTATTCTTTAACATGTTAATGTGTTTTTTCCCCAAGGAGGGGCAAAAGGGACTTTCACCCCTCGACTAGGGTGAAAGCGCCTTGCAATCTTAACACATTTTTTTTCTTTTAATTTTTACATTCACCCCAAAATGAGGCAAATGGAATCTTCATCTACATTTTGAGGTGAACATGATTTTGATTCATTCTTTTCTCGGTAGTAAGGCCACTATGTTTTTCGTACTCTTAGTCCTTGGGTGTCATTTGTTGCATATGTCTTGGGGCATTTTCATCTGATGTCACAAACCAATTCTCATAACCATTTACCTTATAATACACATTATTTCGAAGCATGAGACTTCATGAAAAATAAAAGAAGATAATTACACAGAAAAAATTGCATCGTATTATAGAAAACACTGCAAGATGAATTTATTATATTTTCCGCTTTTATAATAAAAAACTATTCAAAAAATTTTGATCAAAATTTTAATGTGACAAGGTTTAAAATTACAAATAAAACTTCAAGTGGAAAAAGAATTAGGAAATACTATCAAAACTCTTCGATCAAATAAAGGAGGAAAGTTTATGTTATAATAATTTAATCTATTTGTAAAATAAAATAGAATAAAGTGATAACTTACTACAACATATTCACCACAACAGAATGGTATTGTGAAAAGAAGAAATAGAGATATAATGGAAATGGTCAAGTGTATGATAACAGAGGATCATCTTGATAATCAGTATTGGGTAGAAATAGTTAACCCAATAGTATACTTATAAAATATATTACCTACAAGAACACTCAAGAATATTACTCATGGTTAGGACAAAAATAAACTATTGAAGAACTAAGGATTTTTGGATGTAAAACTTATATGCATATTCCAAAATAGAAACAAATAAAATTAGATGAAAAAAGTATGGCTGGTATATTTGTTGGTTATGATGATGATTCTATAGGATATAGAATAATTGATTCAAGTACAAAGAAAGTATACATAAGTAGAGATGTATTTTTTGACGAGAAAATAAAATTTGAAACTAATGAGGGAAATAGTGATTTACAAGTTTTTCCTAATTACTTAGAAAAAATAGAATCAGAATCCTAAGATGAAATAGAATTAGAGTATATTAAGGCAGCCATAAAAATTAAAATAGTCTGCCCAAATTTGTGGCGGCTACCGATTCCACCATGTAAATTTAAAATAAAAAATAGAATATGAGTCAGAAAATATAGAAACTCCCACAATCCCTCAAAAGAAGAAACCAATATGGATTAGGAATACACTCAAAGAATCAAATTTAGACCAAATACCAGGTCTTACTACTACAAAACCTCAAATGCATAGTCAAAGTAGAATGAATAAAGGGTTACTTAGTGTTACAAATGAACCGACCACAACACTTCAAGCTCTAAAACACTCAAAATGGAAAACAACTATGGAATCAAAATATTCATCACTACAAAATAATAAAACATGGAGTCTAGTAGAGTTACCTCTAGGATAAAAAATAATAGGTTGTAAATGGGTTTATAATATTAAGTGTAAAGCATTTGTAACTCTTGATAAGTACAAATATCAACTAGTGGCAAAAGGATATACACAAACAAAGGGAATTGACTATGAAGAAAAATTTGCACCAATAGCCAAAATGATTACTATCATAAAAGTATGTGCCTTAGCAGCTCATCATGGTTGGAAACTTCATCAAATGGATTTCAAAAATGCATTTCTTAATGGTGATTTAGAAGAGGAAGTCTTCATGTTTCAACCAAAAGGATTTGTTGTCAAAGGTAAAAAACATAATGTTTATAAATTAAAAAATCCCTATATGGTCTAAAGCAAGCACCAAGGGCATGGAACATAAAGATCAATAATCATTTGTTACAACATAGTTTCAAATGAAGTACTTTGGATCTAATTTTATATACAAGGAAATTTGAGAATGATATATTAATTCTCATAGCATATGTTGATGATATAGTAATTACAAGAAGCTATGAAAAACTTATAAATGAGATAAAGAAGTATCTTGAGAAGACATTTGAAATGACTAATTTAGTACTTATGAATAACTGTCTTGGTTTAGAAATTCATTAGAATACAGATAGTATCACAATAACATAGACAAGGTATGCAAGAGATCTTCTAGAAAAATAAAATATGGATAATTGTAAACCTAAAGATGCACCTATGGAACAAGGACTTCAATTATCCAAAAATAACTGTATTCCTTTAGTCTAAGATATAGAATATCATCATTTGATTAGAAGTATCCTGTATTTAACCAACACTCAGTCTGTTTTAGTTTTTGCTATGAATCATATTTCAAAATTTATGCAAGAGCCTAGAGAAAGTCATTGAAAAACTACAAAAAAAATATTACAATATATCAAGAAAACTATAGATTATGGACTAACTTATACGAGGGATAGTAAAGAGTTTTATCTAAAGGGATTCTCATATTCTGATTATGCAAGATTGATTGGTAATAGAAAATCTACTTCTGGATATATTTTTTATCTTTGGTTAGGACAAATTTTATCATACAATAAGAAACAACATACAATAGTACAGGCATCCATAAAAGCAGAATATCATCCGGCTAGAGATACAAATTGAATATCATGCAACTAGAGATACAATTTGTGAAGCTTTATGGTTAAAATATATATTATCCTATATGGGAATAAAAAGAACTTCAAATCCAATCCATTGTGACAATCAAGGAGTACTCAATCTGATCAAAAATCCTATTGTACATGAACGAACAAAGCATATTGAATCTCAATGTCATTTCATCAAAGATCATTTTAGAATCATCATATCATCTTGAAGCATATTTCTATTGATGAATAGGTGGTATATATATTCACAAAATCTCTAGGATGAAACAAGTTCCAAATTTTTAGAGATCAGTTATGCTAATCAAGAGAGGATAATGTACTTTAGGGGTTTTTAGAATATATTATATTATTTGATATGTGAAAGGTCAAGGGTCCTTTGGGGAAGATCAAAGGTCATTTGTAAATCTATATTATGGACTCATGGTTCCATACTTAATTGTACAAGTTTTTACATTATTGAATATTATATTTTGCTTCATGTGTATGTTCTCTTTCAATTCAGTAATTTGTAATTCATATTTCCATAGAGTTCAATTTCTATCAAGATAAAAATATTATTTTTTGTACCATCAAGCAAATAAGAATGAAATTTTGTATGACTTATTTGAAAACTATAAACTAGATTTTCCTTTAAACAAACACATAGAGGAATTTTGCTTTGCCAAGAGGACTTTTGACTAGAGGATTTTACTTTAAACAAATGTCTAAAGAACTTTTGCTTTGACTAGAGGACTTCCATTTACTGGATTTTCCTTTAAATCAATGTCTAGAGGAATTTTGCTTTGCCTAGAGGACTTTTGTTTAGTGAATTTTTCTTTAAGAAATAATTTTAAAGGATTTTGCTTGGTCTAAAGGGCCATTATTTGATAGATATTGCCTTTAAAAATGGCTAAAGAAATTTTATTTTGCCTAGAGGACTTTTAATTGATGAATTTTCTTTTTCTAAAGTATATTGGATGTGAATTATATGATAATAGTTTTTTTCTACTTGAGGTAAAGAGTCCTTAAATAAGACATATCTCCCTATGCATTGCCATACATAGGAGACAAGACATGACAAGACTAATCTTTCCATTCACACATATACGCCTCAAAATATTCATCATGTGGGAAGAGGTTGATAAGGTAGAAGATGAAGAGATAAGATATGAAAAGATAGATATTTTGATCTAATTGGAAGATATTGTGAGATTAAGATAATAAATACATATTTGTGTTGCACAAATCATAAATGGTTACTAGATGGGATTGGAAGGATTCACTCATATCAATCACCTAGTAAGAAAGGAAAATAATCCTTCATAACTAGGGTCACATTTGTATATTATTGTGGACCGCTAACTCAACATGCTATAGGCAGTCCAAGTAGAGATAAGCATGTGCATATTTCTAAATACAAAAGTTAGGTAGATGTAAGTAAGTAGTGATAAGTGACTAAAAGCAAACAATCAGTCAATATAGATTTAGATGTAATATCATTTAAGATGCATTGTGTTCATTGGCTCTTTAAGTTTGATTTTATCAAGCATGATAAGGCAATAAGTGTTTGAACCATATTTGGTAGTTATGATGTATGGAAATAGCCAATTGGGCTCAAATTTTTCTTTTAAATTGGTTTTGGCATTGGTGATTTTTGTATTCTCTTTAATAAAAATATCACTAACTTCAAATGATTGGGATTATACTTTTATGCTATAGGTATATTTAAGCCTCTATCGGTAAACACTTACATACTTTGAAGTGTTGATCCACTTTTTGTCAAGTAGTTACACCTATTTTAGGTGAGTAAGATGATATTTATTTCTAATTGATGCATCTTGAAACAAAATTTGTAAGGAAGGAATCTTGAGCTCAAAGTAAAATATTGCATTAGCTTTGTAGACCAAAGCATAGGGCATTACACCAATGGGTCTTCTAACACTACTGTGATATACCCATAAGGTAGGATTCAACTAGAGATATCAATCTCTACCAATTTGGCTAATGACCTTTCTAACAATTTTTAGAAGAGTTTTGTTAGAAGCTTCAACTTGGTCATTGCCTTGAGGATAATAAGGGGTGGACCATTTATGTTGAATTTTGTACTAAGCTCATCTTTTTGGATATCCTTATTCTTAAAGGGTGTTCCATTGTTCTATATTACCATAGAAAGGATGCTAGTGTGGTTAACAATTTAGTTAAGGATGAACTTGAATACTTGGACTCTAATAACTTTGACCAATTTGATGAAATATTCAATAGCTATTATGATAAATTATGACTATTGAATGACATGGATTTATCTTCCTAATAATGTCTAAATGGAAAAAGAGCATGGTGAGGTTAAGGATTGAAGCTCTTGTGAAGGAAAATTGATAAGATTAAGATTATCATGTTTTTGACATTTATAACACCCTTGACATAGTTGTAATATTTCTTATCCATGGATGACCAGTAATGACCCATCCTCTAGATATTTCGTGGTGATGGTGATAGTGTTGAAGTTACCATCACAAGGTTATCTCATGACTACTTGCACTTTGATTGAGTCTAGACATCTAAGGAAAATGCCTTCAAGGCTATGGAGATATAAAATATTTCCAATGATGGCATGCCTATAGGCACATTGTTTGAGGTTCTTGCACTCATTACAATTAAAATTGTTAAGAAAAGTTCCATCCCTAAGTTAAGCATAGATATCCTTATACCAAGGACTCAAGGATGAGATTAATTCTATTAAAGAGACCTCTAAATATAACTAACTCAATTCTAGGGTTGTAGATTCCTTGAATTGATAAATGACAATCATAAATTATTTATCATCTAGATCTAAGGGGGTAAGGGATGTAGTAGAGGTCATAACATTAACATGGCAATTACTAGATGTAGGGAGAGCATCAATGGTGTTGTAAAAAATAACCATTAGTTTTTAAATGATATTTTTGCATGGATTGAGCTTATTGACCTTAGTTTATTAAACACCATTGACTTAGTTGCATGTCTTTAGATAATTATGCATGTAGTGCTAGGATAAGCACCATGTATTTATAGTATTGTTGGTATAGGAAAACTTAATCTTAAATTATAGAGGGTTTAACTATTATTGAGGTATGACTAAGATGACTGCTACCATCACTCATTTTATATATTTGGCTCTATCAAAGTATAGATTCCAATGGTTATGTTGATATACTATGAAGTTAAGGACTAAATCATTGACAAAGTCTACCACTAAGGAGTGGCTAGCATCTAAAGGTGTAGTTGCTACAAGATTAAATTTGTTAAGCATGATGACCCATTTAATAATTCTTCTTAAGAGGTGAGTTTTGCACATAATATATTTAAAGGGATCATCCCTTGTGATGATAAAGTTTTTATGGCTAAGCATATAATGTCTAATATTTTGAAATCCAAAGACTAAAGGTAGGCAAAGCTTCTCTATAGGTGTTTATTGGACTTCATAATTGACCAAAGTTATTTTGAAATAGAAGATTATTCTTTCTCTATGTTGGTCATCATATTGTGTCCTCATATTTCTTAAGGTATGGTCACTAGTTGCTATGTATAACAACAAGGGATTATGAGGATTAGGTGGAAGAAGGATAGGTAAGGATAAAATGTATGATTTGAGAGCATGGAAGGTAGCTTGATGTTTAACATCCCATTCAAAGACTATGATATTTATTAAACGCTTGGTGAAGGGTTGACACTTGTTGGTTGGCTAGGACATGAACCTCCAAATGACTTAGATTTTACCTTGGAGCCTTCTAATTTGGGTTAAAGTTTGAGGAAGTGGCATATCAATAATAGCCAATATTTTATTAGGATTGTGATGCCATGTTGGAATACAATGAATCCTAATAGTTTTTCTAATATGACCCTAAAAATATACTTTTGAGGCTTTAGGCATATCTTGTACCTCCTTGTACTGAAGGATGCTTCATAAGTATTGAACATAATCTTCGTAAATTAAAGACCAATCAAGAATATCATTGACATAGTCTTCGTTGACATCATGCACTATACCACGGAAGATGTATGTCGTGGCTCTCTAGTAGGTAGCGCCAATATTTTGTATCCTAATGGGAATGACTTGAAAGAAAAATGTTTCTCATAGGATGGTCAAAGTTGTTTTATGTTGGTCCTCTAGTATGATGTTGATCTAGTTGTAGCTTGAGAATCCATCCATCAAAGATACCATTCCAGATCCTATAGTGAAATCAATAATCATGTTGATGTTGGGAAGATGGAAGTTGTCTTTGGCATACATCTTGTTGATGTCCCAAAATTTGGTGCACACTCTAACATTACCTATTTCCTTAGAAACAAGAACAATGTTAGAGATCTAGTCGAAATAGTTGATGGCTTTGATAAATTTTACATCGGGAAATTTATTAGAGCTTCTCTTTGACCAAAAGTGTAATTTTTGGGTGTATTTTTTGTAATTTGTATTTCATAGATTTTGCACTAAGAGTGATGATTAGATCATGGACAACTAGAGAAGGATCCACGTTGGGCATGTTGATGTAGAACTAAACAAAGATGTCTTTGAATTCTATCAAGTGCTTGGTATATTCCTCATGCTTGGTTGGGATCAAGACCTTACCTAATTTAAAGATATTGGGATCATTTGAAATTCTAATATTTTTTTGATTAGTTGAAAAAAAAGATTTTAAAAAGATTGTTGAACCATATTACAAAAGGAATAGCTAATACTCTATTAAAATTTTTATTTTAATAAGCTAAACAAAAACTTCATCCAAAATAAAAAACTAAAGTCATCCCAACACTTATATACATTGCGCGGATCGAGAGAAGAGTTCAGATATGGAAAGAAGAGCTCTTCAAACTTTCACACAAACATTAATTATACGAAAGCTATCTATCTAACTTTTAGACAACTGCATCAAGCAAAAGTAAATACAAGTGCTGCAGCAGAGTACGACGAAAAACTTGTTTAATTTCCAACAATATCTCCTACGGATTCTCCTCCCGGTGCTATTTAAGTGATCGCCTTGTCTCCTCTTATAGCCAAATAGAGGATCGCCATCACATACACGAACATGACTGGTAAAACCACTAAACCTATTAATACCGAAGATATCTTTGGCAGTTTGTTTCTTGTGAATTAGCCAAATCACGAATGTGGTGCTTAGGTAGTAGATGTTAAGGTAGTAGATGTTAATGACTGTGATAACCAGTCCTATAAGCCAAGCTAAAACAGTAATCTGCAACAAGTGAAAATTTTGAGATTCAGAAATCGTCTCATAATTAAAAATCAAAATTTATACTCATTGAAAAACCATGTCGTTACTTACCGTGATGGAATATTTATGAGGACCCATCTTTATCTTGCTACTTGTAAACTTCAACAAAGGAATAAGGGCAAACGGTAATTCGATTGATAAGATGATCTGCATTACGGAATAACGAAATATGTGTTATATCTGCTCAAATAATAATTAGGTGTCCTGCACCAGTAGTACCGCCAAGTATAGCCACCACCAAACTTTGTACGATTGCAACACCGCGAGTTATAAAACTACGTTTCCATGGCTTCATTTTTAAGTTCAGAAAACCCTGCAAATTGAATTAATTAAAAATATTTATTGGGGCTCCGTGGAAATCTCAGCGTATATTTCATGGAGTAATATTTTGTATGTTATGCTACTAAATTCTTCCTACCTGCATCACATACTGCCCTGCATAAGTTCGAGTGATAGTTGAACCTACTAAAAAGTTTAGCACTCCATTTACCTAAGACATTCTGAAATGTGGAGTAAAATGTCAGTTAAAGAATTTAAGAAGAGCCCACTTTATGGGTTTCAGTGAATATTCTATTAAGAATTTTTTTGAAGTCAAAACTAAATTTAAATGAACCTTTCACATATTTCCTATCCTTGAAGGCTGAAGCATATCTTGATTTTACAGCGAGTGGGAACAATCCTAAATAAAAAGATTACGAAACTTTTGTAACAGATTAAAGAAGTTTGGCGTAGAGAAACAACGTACTCCTGGAAGGAAAGAGGCATTATGGATATATTTGCGGAGAAACAAACAGAGGCGGTCACACAAAGGACTGCGACGTTGACCAAAAATGCAACAAAGAGAGCAAATGCGCTCTCTATGAAGAAGTAGCTGCATGTTGACTATCCAAACAAAACAAACAATGTGAGCTCAAATTGAAAAGTAATATGACAGAAATCGGTAAATTTAACTTACATTGATTTCAGAAATAGAGTTAGGAGCTTTCCTCGAAAGAACCAGTGCTGAATTCAGAAATAAGTTGTGCCTAGGGAAACCATAAAATTAGTTGATTTAAGCGACTTCTAATAACTTTAAAAAATTGTTTCATTCCTAAAGAAGTAAGATCGCTTACGGCATAAGAAAAGCACCGACGAGAGAGATAGCAAGAATGGTAGGTCCGTTTCCTTGTAACCGCGACACAAACATCCCTTTCAAGACCTCTGTGGCTTCGGGCATTGTATGTCCAAGCTCTCCAAAGAAGCAGCCGGCCACTATGAATACTAAAGTTGTAATTACGAACTCCAATTTCCTGATCTAGAACATTTTAGAAAAAATCCATTCCAGTATTTTAGTCGGAATGACAAAGAAGAAGCGATGTCAATCACGCGATTGAACTTTTTTCAAAGATGGAAGAACGTAGAAATATTTTGTAAGTATAAAGGAGTACCCCCAAATCGCTCCACTCCCAGAAGAATAAGAGTGCTGATCACTGTTAGAAGAACCCCACCCCATAGAGGTGTGCTGAACAACATGTTCAGTGCAACAGCAGTTCCAATAACTGAGCTTGAGCATGAAAGATTCGCGACAAACTGACTTTCGCACAACGGAGGGGCCTAAACAAAGGGGCGAAACAGCCACAGGTCAACTTCGAAAAGATTGGTCAAATGATTGTTCGAGATTAATGTGTCCCGAAAAGCTCTTTTGGGAGAATAAAAAGGCAAAATGAAAATTGACCAGGGTCAAATTTTAATTTCGGGATAAAGAAGTCTCGAAATCACCTTGGAGAATAAAGGGCTACTTAGTTTTTCGGAGGCGCTACAAGAAAAAAATAAATAAAATTAAATATTTTGTCGGGAGAAATAAAATGCGCAACGATTTTTTAGAGTGGAGAACTCGCAAAACTCCCTTTCAGAGGATGAGGATGAATGGACGAAATGCCCTTTTCGGAGGAGAAGTTGAGCAAAAAGACACAATAGGTCTATTTCAATGATGAAGAGGTGGACAGAGGGTTTCGGGAGCGGACAAGAGATTCACTGCTCCTGTAGTTTTACAACGCTTAATACAAAGCCAAAATTTACTAGTTTGTTTCTTCGTCCAAAAGCATTACAAACATTTGCAACTTAGTTGCAGGTTAAACACCAGAGGAGTATTCGGTAGACTACTGCTCTGACTCCTTTCTTTCTGCATCTTCTAACGATTCTGCTCCCACTTTTCTCCTTTGATCTTCTTCGTTCTCCCTCTACACTGTTGTGCACTCATATTTTTTTGTAAAAAGCACCACCACCTTATATATCCGAGAGGAAGAAAGGATAAGGCTTATCTTCTGACAGAGGATAAGTAGTATCGCTGAATTAGGGTTTTCGTTGAACAATTTAGGGTTTTCGTCGAAACAGTAATAACTGCACACACAATAGAAAGCGGCGATCAAATTTTGGCGATAAGATTTGCCAGAGATCTTTTTAGGTGTCAGATGTGGTTTAATTTTCTAACATCCTCCTTTAAACCAGATTTCATAAAATCTTTGACACCGAGCATTTCCCTCAGCCTGTTGAAGTCCTCCTCCTTCAAAGGTTTTGTGAAAATATCTGCTACCTACTCTTTTGACCTGCAAAATAGTAACTCAATTTCGTTAGCTTTCACTAGCTCTCTGATGAAATGGTAGTGGATATCGATATGCTTCGTCCTGTCATGAAACACTGGATTCTTCGACAGTGCTATGGCAGAATCGTTGTCATAGAAAATAATTATTACCCCTTCTGGTGGATGATTCAGCTCACCTAAGATTCTTCACAACCATACTACTTGGCATGCGACTGAGGTGGCAATAACATACTCTGCCTCAGTAGTGGACAAAGCAACTATCGGTTGCTTCTTTGAGGACCATGAAACTACTCTTGATCAAATATGGAAAGCATACCCAAAAGTGCTCTTTCGATCATCTGTATTGCAATCCCAATCGCTATCTATGTAGCTAATCAGTTCAAGCTGGTCTTTTCTAGCATAAAAAATTCTATGGTTCCTGGTCCCATTGAAATAACATAAAATCCTTTTGTCTACTTGCCAATGAGTGTCCTTTGGAGTCTCCATAAACCTGCTAACTAAGCTCACTCCAAAAATCAAATCTGGTCTAGTTGTAGTCAAATACATGAGACTCCCAACTAACTTTTTATATAAAGTTGGATCAACATTTTTGCTGTAATCTGTTTTGCTTAGCTTCAGGCCTGTGGTAACAGTTGTGATGGCAGGCTTGTTGTCCTTCATCTTAAACCTCTTTAGGACATCTCTTGCATACTTACCCTAAGAAATGAAGATACTATTCGCAAATTGAGTAACTTCAATGCCTTAGAAAATATTTCATTAGCCCTATGTCCATCATTTCAAACTCCTTCTTCATGGTTGTTCTGAACTGGTCAAATAACACATTGTTATTGTCAGTGTAAATCATATCATCTACATACAAAAAATGATTATCATCTCTCCCTATGTATTTTGCTTCAGGTATAGGGTGTGTTCATATGGGCATTTGATGAACCCATTGTCCTAAAAGTAGGCATCAATTCGACTGTACCAAGCCCTGGGTGCTTGCTTCAACCCATACAAGGCCTTCTTCAATTTTAGGACCTTGCCTTATTGCCCTTCCAGCTCATAGCCTAGTGGTTGGTTTATGTAGACCTCTTCTTCCAACGCTTCGTTGAGGAAGGCAGACTTGACATCCATCTGGTACACATTCCAGCCTTTCTAGGATGCTAATGCCAGGATCATTCTAATTGTGTCAAGTCTCACTACAGGTGCATACACCTCATGATAGTCAATCCCTGACTTCTGCTTGTAGTCTTTTACCACCAATCTGGCATTATGTTTGTCAACTTCACCTTGGGTATTAAACTTCATTTTATATACCCACTTGACTCCAATGGTCTTCTTGCCTACTGGAAGATCCATCAACTGCCATGTCTTATTATTCTATATGGCCTCTATCTCATCATCCATAGTTTACACTCATTTTTAATTTTGTATTGCTTATTCAAATGAAATTGGATCACACTTAGAAAATAAAGCAAAGTTAGAATGTTCTTCATCTATTTGATTTTGGACTACCTCATAAATGTCTTGCAAGCTCCGTATATTTGTTGGTGTCCTCAAGTTGGATATCCTTCTTACAAGTGGAGGCATTTGTGATGATGAGCAAGTGTTGCTGCTAGCTCCAGTTTTGCTACTTGAAGCTACAAGTTGATGCACTTTGTTTTCCTCCAAGTTCTCAAACTCGATAATTACTTGCTCGAGCTGGCTAGGATTTGATTTCCAGTTCCAGACTTCATCCTCTAGGAACTTCACATCTCGACTGATAATCAGCTTCTTCGTCACAATATTATACAACCTATATGCCTTTGACTCTTCACTATACCTAGTGAAGATGCATTTCTCTACCTTGTCATCCAACTTATTTCTCTTCTCATATGGAACATGTGCATATGCTATGCACCCGACAACTATTAATTGATCCACTCTAGGCTTTTGATTACTTTAAGATTCCTGAGGAATCATGTCCTTCACACTCTTTGTGGGACATCAATTTAGAAGATAAAGTGCACAACATACTGCTTCTGTCCAAAACTCATGTGGAAAATTCTTTGCCTTCAGCATACTCCATGCCATATCCATGATTGTTATGTTCTTCCTCTCTATAACACCATTCTGCCATGGTATGTATCTTGTAGTGAAATACCTTCAAATACTATTTTGTTTATAGAAATTATGGAATTTATTGGAGATATACTCACCTCATCCATATGTTATGAGAGTCTTCACGAAGTAGCTGCTCTATTTCTCAACCAGAGCTTTGAACTCCCTTAATTTACTTAATACCTCTGACTTTTGCCTAATGGGATATACCCATGTCCTCTGACTGAAATCATTAATGAAAGTCAGGAAATACTTGTTATCGACAAATGTATTGGTTTGCATTGGTCCACAGATATCTGAATGCACCAGCTCCAATGATTATGAAGCTCTCAAAGACTATCATGTAGAGAACACATCCTTGTGCTGCTTGCCAACTAAGCAACCTTCACAAACATGATTTGGTTGCTCTATAAGGGGTAAACCCTTTACCATTTGTTTCTTGTGTAGCAAGTTCAGGCCACCAAAGCTCAGTTGACCAAATCTGGGATACCACAACCAAATAGCATCTTTTACAACTACACTGAATGAATGTAGTGATTCATTTTGAATTTTTAGGGGAAACATTTTGTTGTTTGTCATGGACACTATTGCAATTTTCCTATGCTCTTGATGGTATAGACTCCATCCTTGAATTGAACAATGTGCCCCTTTTGTACAAGATGTCCAACGCTACAAGTTGATGATAGTTGATCATAGACCAAAGGGAGCAGTGTTAAACATCAGTCACAGGGATAAGCATGAAATCCAAATAACCAGATAGCAAGTTAAGCAAACATGTAGGGGTCGTGTGTAGTCATTCAAGCGCATGCAACGATCAGATCGAAGTGTCGTATAGTTGACGATGAAGCATTCATGCAGACCTGTGCATGAGGGACCATACCGAAGGCAACACAAAGTCACAAAAAGACCACGTGACATGAAATACTGATAATCAAACAACAAGGTCATAGATAACATCGAAGAATGGGGGCTTCCAAATTACTAAGAAGGAATGTCGGATAATGTTGTCATCGTCGAAGGGGTCTGGGGTCTTTAGGAAGATTGACGGGAATATGATGTGGGGAAATTTTGAATAATGACTGGGTGGACGCGGTAATAAAAATGGCAGACGTGGAGCTATCAAACAAAATCTGGCAAGCGACGAGTGGGTGGAGAGGTCAAAGTGAGCGAACATAATACTCGTGGGGCCATTTTCATCACAACATTGGAGTGATAGGAATGGAGTGAGCATTCTAACACCACATATAATGGAGGATACGCATCATAGCTCCTATGGGGGGATTTGTTTAAAACTCGCAGTGTGGAATGATGAACCCTACTGTACATGGGTGATGCTAGAGAATCGTCCGAAATAAGGTTCTTCCTATATTTTGTGTTTGCATTGTTTCCTTGAAGCGTAGTGAGATATCGCGCTATATGCAAGACATTAGTAAAAAATGTTAAAAAAAAAAAACAAATTTCTTTCATGTTCATGGGCATTAATAATTGCAGCCTGGGAATGAATAAATAATCAAGTTGCGAACGAAAATGTGGATAAAGATAAACAAGAGTCGTTTCATTGGAGGGAGACCAAAAGAAAAAGATATGGTCGTTTTGCCTCGTGGAAGGAAAATGAGAACCAAACATTTCAAACTAAATAGGGAAAATGAAAATGGTTTTGAAATCTAAATGAAAAAAAATGAAACTGGTTGCATTATAAAATAAAGGAATAGAAATGAAATGAACGATTTCTAGGGGGCAGAAAAGGAAACGAAGAGATTTTGAAGATTTTAAATATAGTAGAAAAATATGGAAGAGGGGCTAGATTTTTTGGGACTTGGTTGGACTATTGGATGTTAGAAAAATTAAATTAATCTTCACGCCCATGAATGCTTCGGTGTGAAGCACTTCCAAAATGCATTCAAAAAATGCTTCGGCACGAAGCACTTCCAAAATGCATTCGGGAAATGCTTCACCCCGAAGTAAAATAAAATTGCCCTCCGAAGCAGAATTCAGCCAAAGCAGAAATCGGCCGAAGAAGAATTCAGGAACGCTGATCGGGGCATTTATTGTCCAAGCATACGAGTAACTAGAGTGTTCGACGATTTTTCAGGAACCAGAATTCGGCATTTAACTCTTGTTAATCGGTCGATGAAACTCTCCCACATTTTGTCCTCATCCCCCGCCTATAAATATCGGGGTCATTTTGTCATTTTGGAAGGAGTTGGAAGTGTGGGAGGATAAAGAGTGAAGCAGAGCAGCAGAGAGCAATAGAGAGTAGAGGGCAGCCGCAGAGCTAGGGTTTCAACCAACAGAATAGCATAAGGGTGAAACCAGCAGTTGCCAACAGCCGAAGAGTGGAGCAGCAACCTCTAGATAAAACCCGTCTTATCCTGCAAATGTTTATCTTGCAGAAGTTTGTATTCACTTCAGAAGGAAGCCATTTGTAAATTCGACATTATATTTAATATATATAATATTATTCTGCAAATTCGGGTCTCCACATATTCATTCTCGGCCTTGAGGTATTCTTTTGTCCATAGACATCTCTCAAGCCCCAAAGTGGAAAAATACCCGTTCGATCCAGAAAGGAGTCAGGTTTATTTTTTTGTGTCGAAGCACATTATGACACTTCATTTCGTCGAAGTTGCCGTGGGCTGTCGAACTTCACAACTTTCCCGTTCGAAGTAGTCACTTCAGAAGAAAACTATGCGAAGCAGTTGCTTCACCAGGATTTTCCCCGAAGTAGTTCTACTTCGACAGATTCTTCCCCGAAGTACTTACTTCAGGAGTAGTGTTCCCCGAAGTAGTTTTACTTCGGTAGGTTTTCCCCTAAAGTACATACTTTGGGACTATTCTCCCTGAAGTAGATTTACTTCGACACTTTGTTATTTGAAGTAGCTACTTCGGAAGTTTTTTAGCCGAACCTCCTCCTGAAGCTTATAAATTGTCAAAGTTTATTTGCCGATGAATTTCTTTTGATGCGATTTATTTTCTGAAGTTGATTTAATTCCTTCAAATTGGTATCAGAGCTTGTGGTGTCGTGACGCGGAGATAGAAGCATGGCTTCAAAAATAAATTCCCTGTAGTTGCAGATCCCATGATTTAATGACAAGAACTACAATTACTGAAGCATTCAGATGAAGATTCTCTTCAGGTCTCAAGATTTGTGGGACTTCATCGAGAATGGTTACCCGAAACTAGCAGATGCAGCAGCACTGGCCGCCCTCTCCCAAGCTGACAAAGATCTTATGAAGGAGAACCGAAAGAAATACCAAAAGGCCCTGTTCTATATAATGCAGCGATTGAGGAGACCATCTTCTCGCAGATCGCATCAGCCACCAAGGCTAAGCAGGCCTGGGAAATTTTGGTAAGTTTGTACCAGGGCACCAACAAAGTGAATTTGGTAAAACTATAGATGCTCAGGAGAGAGTTCGAGAACCTGCAGATGAGTGAGTCCGAGTCAATGAGTGACTTCTTCACCCAGACGATAGATGTCATCAACCAAATGCGGTTGAATGGTGAGATTGTGCAGAATCAAAGGATTGTGGAGAAAATTTTGTGAAGTCTACCAGCGAAGTTTGACTCTATGGTAATTGCAATAAAGGAGTCAAGGGATCTGACAACCCTCTCTATGGATGAACTAATGGGTTCTCTAAAAACACATGAGCAGAGGCTGAGTCGCTCAACTCAGTCCTCTCTAGAGCAAGATTTCAAAGCGCATGTCTCAGTTCGAGACAGTAGCAAACAAGAATCCCACCATAGCGCCTCTAGTTCTCAAGGTGGAAGAGGCATAAGCAGGCATGGGAGAAGTAACAAGCAAGGAGGGAGATCAAACCGTCATGTCAGTGAGACCAGCTGCAACTTTCATCAGCAAGGAGGAAGAAGCACTGGGAAAAATCAACAAGGTAGCTCTCAGCAGAAGAAGGACATGTCAAAGGTCTAATGCTACTACTGCAAAAAGTTCGGCCATTACATATCACACTACAGAACGAGGATGGCAAATGAAAATCAACAACAGGACCATTATACAGAAGAAGCTGGAAATGCGGCAAGAGGAAATATGTTGCTGACTTGTAGTTTTGAAGAGGAGAGCAAGAAAAACATCTGGTATCTTGACAGTGGTTGCAGCAACCACATGATTGGGAACAGAGAGATGTTATCGCAACTGGATGAAACAGTCAAATTCGAAGTCAAGATGGGGAACAACAACAAAGTTCCCATTATGGGGAAAGGAAAATCCTCATCCAAACCAGGCATGGTGAACAGAAGCAGATATGTGATGTCTACTATGTGCCTGGCCTCAAGCACAACCTGCTAAGTGTTGGACAACTTGTGCATAAGGGACACACTATGCAGTTCAAAGACAGTGTTTGTTCCATCAGAGACAAAGTGCATGGACAAATCGCAACAGTGTCCATGATGAAAAACAAAATGTTTCTACTATAGATTCAAAATGAATCATTGATGTCTCTAAGTGCAGTTGTGAAGGATGCTACCTGGCTGTGGCATCTCAGATTTGGGAAGGTTTCCTGGTCGGTAAGCAACACAGGGATGCATTCCCTATAGGATAGTCTTGGAGAGCATCACGACCATTGGAGATGGTGCACTCAGGCATTTGTTGTCCCATGCAGACTAGCACACATGTCGATAACAAATACTTCATGACCTTCATAGACGACTTTAGCTGGAAGACATGGGTTTATCCCATCAAGCTGAAGTCAGAGGCATTTGCGAAGTTTAGGGAGTTCAAGGCTCTAGTTGAGAAACAAATCAGATATTACATGAAGACTCTGAGAATAGAAGATGGAGGAGAATACATCTCCAACGAATTCCACAACTTCTGTAAGCAACATAGAATTCGAAGGTAGTTCACTGCCAGATACACACCATAGCAGAATGGTGTAGCTAAGAGGAAAACTAGAACAATCATGGAGATGGCACAGAGCATGCTGAAGGTGAAAAGTTTACCTCATGAGTTCTGGGCAGAAGTTGTGTCATGTGTAGTTTATCTGCTAAACCGATGTCCCACCAAGAGTGTGAGGGACAAAATTCCAGAGGAAGCCTGGAGCAATCTGAAGCCAATTGTGGCTCATTTGCGAGTTTTTGGGTGCATTGCATATGCACATGTTCCAGATGAGAAAATACGAAAGCTGGATGACAAATCTAAAAAGTGTATCTTCATAGGGTACAACGAACAAGCAAAGGCATGCAGGCTATACAATCCTATGACAAAGAAACTTGTCATCAGCTGAGATGTGAAGTTATTGGAAGATGAAGCCTGGAACTGGAAGTCAAAGACTGGTGAGCCTGAACCAGCAACTGTTGAACCTATAAACTTGGAGGAAGATAGTGTACAACAACCTGTACCCTCAAGCAACAATAGTGGTGCCAGCAGCAGCACACCCTCATCATCCCGATCACCTCCACTTGCAAGAAAAATTCAAAACCTAAGGACACATGCAAAGACTCAGAGCTTGCAAGACATTTATGAGGTAACCTGTAATCAGATAGATGAAGAATATTTTGACTTTGCTTTATTTATTGAATGTTATCTAGTGGAGTTTGAAGAAGCAAGTCAGAATCGCAAATGGGTAAATGTGATGGATGAGGAGATAGCAACCATTGAGAAAAATGAGACATGGCAGCTGACTGATCTTCTAGCAGGAAAGAAGACCATTAGGGTCAAGTGGGTGTATAAAACCAAGTTTAACGCCCAAGGAGAAGTTGATAGGCATAAGGCTAGATTAGTGGTGAAAGGCTACAAACATAATTCAAGAGTTGACTATCATGAGGTGTATGCACCTGTAGCCCGACTAGACACAGTCAGAATGATTCTGGCACTAGCAACTCAAAAGGGATGGAGCGTTTACTAGATGGATGTCAAGTCTACCTTCCTAAACAAAGTATTGGAAGAAGAGGTATACATAGACCAGCCACCCAGATATGAAATACAAGGGCAAGAAGACAAAGTCTTGAAGCTGAAGAAGGCCTTGTATAGTTTGAAGCAGGCACCCCAGGCATGGTACAGCCAAATTGACAGCTATTTTAAAGAAAATGGGTTTCAAAAATGCCTATATGAGCACTCCCTGTACATGAAGACAAATGAAGCAGGTGAGCTCATTATCGTCTGCCTATACGTGGATGATCTGATTTATACTAGCAATAGCAGTAGCCTATTTGCACAGTTCAAAATAGCCATGAAGACCAAGTTTGAAATGACAGACATGGGGCTGATGAAATTTTTTCTCGGCATTGAAGTTGACCAATCAGTAGATGGCATCTTCATTTCTCAGGGCAAGTATGCAAAGGATGTCCTGAAGCATTTTAAGATGGAGGACAGTAAACCTGCCATCACCCCTATAGCCACTGGTCTGAAGTTGAGCAAGACTGACAACAACAGAAGCGTTGATCCAACTCTCTATAAAAGGTTAGTTGGAACCATGATGTACTTGACTGCAACTCGGCTAGATCTGATGTTCGGAGTCAGTCTGATTAGCCATTTCATGGAGACTCCGAAAGACACTCACTAGCAAGCAAGCAAGAGAATCCTGTGATATGTCAATGGCACGAGGAACCACAAAATTCACTATGCCAGACAAGACCAGTTGGAGTTAATTGGCTACACTGATAGCGATTGGGCTAGTAGCATAGATGATTGAAAGAGCACATCGAGATATACCTTCCATTTTAGATCTGGAGTTGTCTCTTGGTCCTCGAAGAAGCAGCCAATTATTGCTTTATCTATAGTAGAGGCAGAGTATGTTTCTGCCACCTTAGTCTCCTGCCAGGCAATCTGGCAGAGAAGAGTTCTGTGTGAACTACATCATCTTCCTGAAGCAACAACAACAATATTTTATGACAATAACTCTGCCATCGCACTCTTGAAGGACCTAGTATTCCACGACCGGACAAAGCACATAGACATTCAGTATCATTTCATCAGAGAGCTGGTGAAATTCGGTGAAGTACAGTTGCAGTTTTGCAGGTCCAAGGAGCAGCTAGCTGACATCTTCACAAAACCCTTGAAGGAGGAGGACTTCGCCAGATTGCGAGAAATGTTGGGCGTCAGAGAACTCGTGAAGTTCAATTTAAAGGAGGGTGTTAGAAAAATTAAATTAATCTTCACGCCCGTGAATGCTTCGACACGAAGAACTTTCGAAATGCATTCGAAAAATGCTTCGACATGAAGCACTTCCGAAATGCATTCGGGAAATGCTTTGTCCCGAAGTAAAATAAAATTTCCCTTCGAAGAAGAATTCAGTCGAAGCGGAAATCGGTCGAAGAAGAATTCAAGCGCGTTGATCGGGGCATTTATTGTCCAAGCATGCGAGTAGCTGGAGTGTTCGATGATTTGTCAGGAACCACACTTCGGCATTTAACTCTTGTCAGTCGGTCGATGAAACTCTCCCGCATTTTGTCCTCATCCCCCCCCTATAAATATCGGGGTCATTTTATCATTTTGGAAGGAATTGGAAGTGTGGGAGGATAGAGAGTGGAGCAGAGCAGTAGAGAGCAATAGCGAGCAGAGGGTAGTCGCAGAGCTAGGGTTTCAACCAGTAGAATAGCAAAAGGGTGAAACCAGCAGCTACCAACAGCCGAAGAGTGGATCAGTAGCCTCTAGATAAAACCCGTGTCTTATCTTGCAAATTTTTATCTTGTAGAAGTTTGTATTTGCTTCAGAAGGAAGCCATTTGTAAATCCGGCATTATATTTAATATATATAATATTATTCTGCAAATTCGGGTCTCCGCATATTCGTTCTCGGCCTCGAGGTATTGTTTTGTCCGTAGACATCTCTCAACTAGGGTTTGCCCCGAAGTGGCAAAATACCCATTCGATCCAGAAAGGAGTCGAGTTTATTTTTTTGTGCCGAAGCACATTACGGCACTTCATTTCGTCGAAGTTATCACGGGCTGCCGAACTTCGCAGCTTTCCCGTCCGAAGTAGTCACTTCAGAAGAAAACTATGCGAAGCAGTTGCTTCGCCAGGATTTTCCCCGAAGTAGTTCTACTTCGGCGGATTCTTTCTCGAAGTACTTACTTTGGGAGTAGTGTTCCCCAAAGTAGTTTTACTTCTGCAGGTTTTCCCCCGAAGTACATACTTCGGGACTATTCTCCCCGAAGTAGATTTACTTCGGCACTTTGTTCTCCGAAGTACCTACTTCGAAATTGTTTTAGCCGAAGCTCCTCCCGAAGCTTATAAATTGCTGAAGTTTATTTTTCGAAGCATTTCTTTTGACGCGATTTATTTTCTGAAGTTGATTTAATTCCTTCATTGGAGGCCATATGCTGAATATCTTTTGCCAAACTGTTGGACTATATTTTCACCACATGATGCCTATTTTAGGGGTAAATATTTTGCACACATGTTGAACATTGAATACATTTTTATTTGCAATATGATGGAGAAATTCATATTTTAATGTACTTTGTTTTTATGGTTAATTTGTCTTATTTCCAGCTTATTGCACCCTTTTCCTTAGAAACTTGCACCGCATTAGTCATTTGATTGTGTGAACTCGGGTAACCCTAATGCTGTTTTTTTTTGAAAAATTTTCATGCTTGCAGGGTTTATTGGGAAATTTGGGGTTGCAGCATTTCTGTTATTTCAGTTTTTTATTTTTTTGTCATTTTTCTTTCTTTTTGTAGATTTTTTAAAATTTCAGAGATTAAAATAAAAATCTAAAAAAAATTAAAAACAAAAATAGATACATGGCTGCGTAGAGTGAACTTAAAAGTCCCATTTTGCATATTTGCATTTTCATTATGAAGCTATTTTGAATTTATAAAAATTATTTAAAATGATTGTTTTATGTAGATTTTTATAATTTCGAAATTCTATTTTTCATATTTTGAAGTCAAATATGTTTTTTTCAGTTTTACATTTCATTTGCAAGCATAAATGAGCCTCCCTTTATGAAAACTTCAATTTCATTAAAGGGGGGTAAATTTTAATAGCATTTCATAAGCTATCATTTTTAGAGCCTTACATTGCCTTCTCTTTATAAAAATTTTGATTCTATCAAAGAGATAATTTATACATTACATCAAAGGTTATTGTTTTAAAACACTACATTATTTCTTCTATATGAAAATTATGATTTTATTAGAGATGGATAATTAATAGTGACATTTCAAGACCATGTGATAGATTGCTCTCTTTGTGAAAATTAATTTCATCAAAGAGATATAATTCATTATTATATCAAAGGCTACTATAGCTACAATGTGGATCATCCAAAGTATTCCATCTTGAGGTTTTAAAGAAACATTAAAAGGAATTCTTTCATTATTCAAATTTCATGTTTAAAGTTAGATTTTAATCTTCTACTCCATTCTTAAAGTAGGATTTAACACAAGATAAAACTTGTTTAAAATCTACTTAATAAAATAAGATAAAATCTACCTAAAAAATTAAAGATAAAAAGAATTAAGGCTACATCATGGTCATTTTAAGGCTACATCATGGTCATATGACATGTTGAGAAAGTATATTAATGTTAAATGGATATCTAAGACTAGTACTGCTTTTCAGGGTGTGAAAGATACTATTTCTAACACACTTGTGTTGGTAAGCCCTGATTATACAAAGCCATATTTATCTACACTTTTGCATCTGATCATTCATATGCGAGCATACTAACTCAAAAGAGGGAAGGTAATTCTGAAAATCCTATTGCTTTTATGAGTTCACCATTAAAGGATGCATAATTGAGGTGTACTAATTTAGTTAAAAAAACATATGCATTATTTAAAATTGTTAAAAAAATTAGGTGTTATATTTTGCATAGCCGAGTATTTGCTATTATGCCTGACCCTGCTGTAAAAAATATGTTAATGTAGAATAAGCTAGGAGAAAGACATGGGAAGTGGATGGCTACTTTACAAGAATTCGATCTTGAGATTTGATGCAGGAGCATCCAGTGACATCTGATGCAGAAGCATCCAGTGGAAGCAGAGCCATTTTTGAAAATTGGCTAAGGAAGATGTCACAATTTCGTGACATGTCACAAAATTGTGACCAAAAGAGGAGAGAGAAAGAGGAGGAGGAAAACTATCGCGATATCACGACAGAAAAAGTGTTGCGATATCGCGACACAAAGTGGGAGAGAAGCCCATAGGGAAAAACTGTCACGATATCGTGATAGAAAAAGTGCCGCGATATCACGACACAAAGAGGAGAGAGAAGTAGTGGACAAAAGATGTTGCGATATCGCGACATGTCATGTTATCATGACCCGCAGATGAAATAAGGAAGCAAGGAGGGAAGATGTCGTGATTTCATGACATGTCACAGTTTCGTGACCCATAAAGGAGAGAGAAGGCACAAACAAGAAGATGTCACGATTTCATGACATGTCACAGTTTTGCGACCCATAGAGGAGAGAGAAGGTGTAGAAAAGAAGATGTCATGATTTCGTGACATGTCGTAGTTTCATGACTCGTAGAGGAGAGAGAAGGCACGAAGGAAGAATGTCACGATTTCATGACATGTCGTAGTTTCGTGACCCGCCAAGGAGAGAGAAATCCAGAAGGAAGAAATGTCACGATTTCGTGACATATCGCATTTTCGTGACCAGGAGGCGAAGAAGAAGCCAAGGGAGGAAGATGTCGCAATTTCATGACATGTCACATTTTCACAACCAGAAGGCGAAGAAGAAGCCAAGGGAGGAAGATGTCATGATTTTGTGATATGTCAATTTTTTGTGACCAAAAAGCGAAGGACGGGCCAGAGGAGGAAAATGTCGTGATTTCATGACATGTCGCATTTTCACGACCAAGAAGCGAGCGAAGGAGCCGAAAGAGAAGATGTCACAATTTTGTGACATTTCACATTTTTGTGACCCAAATAAGCGAGAGGAAGCAGAGAGGAAAAGATGTCACGATTTCGTGACATGTCGCATTCTCACGGCTAGAAGAGAAGAGAAAGTGGATGAAGAGAAAAGTGTCGTGATATCGTGGCACGTCGCGATTTCACGACCCGAAGAGGAGAGAGAAGGCGATGGAGCAGAAATATTATGATATCACGACATGTCGGGTTTTCACACCCCAAAGAGGTGAGAGATGGCCAGCAAGCAGAAATGTCACGATATCGTGACATGTCATGATATCGCGATAGGAAGAGAAGAAGATGAGGAAGAGAGAGGAGATGTCACAAAATCGTGACATGCTACTTCATGACTCAAAAGGGGCAGATAGTTACAGGGACCGTTATAGAAGGAGTCCATTGAGCAACACATGGCAACAAGGTGCAGTGAAAGTAGGCAAAGACAAAGAGTCATGCAGAAAATGTAACCGTAAGCGGGAGTCGGACGACAGTTACAGAGGCCATTGCGGAATGTGGTTATGGAACCGAATAGTCATGGGAAAAATGAAGGAGAAGCCACCAGCTGGAAGACGAAGAGGCACGCCAAAAATTATAAAAGGAGGAAGCAGAGACATGTAGAGGGGTGGGAAAATAGTGGCAGACAGAGGTTGCAAATTTGAAGGCCAGAGGGTCATTCTAGCCCTGTTGCACTATTTTTATTCTAGAGGAGCTAAAGGGTTCCTGGGTAGTGTAGACAAATGCGTCGAACATGAGGCGGTCTACACCAGGATCCATGGAGATGGAAGACCGCAAGACAGAGTTACAGGGAAAGGGCCGAGGCCGAACTGGACCTGTTTCAGACTATGTTTCCTTCCAGAGAAAGATTAGAATCCTGGGTAGTGTGAACATATCGTCAGACGAGGCAATTTGCACTAGGATCATGCATGTTGGAGGACGATAGAGAAAGCGGTGCGTGAACTTACTTCCAGACGAGAGGTTAATGGCTATGGCCATTGTTCTTTAATTTGATTACAGACTGTAGAGGGTCGAGGCCTCTATAAAAACCCAATGAATATAATGAGATAGCATGGAGAGCCAGAGATTGCATAGAGTATAGAAAACTATGCCTGTAGGCTAGTACTATAAAATTTATTTTTGAATTAATGAATGAAAATTTGGATCTGTGAGATTGCAACTTTGGCCCCCCATCAAGTGGTATCAGAGCTAGAATATTATGAGCGTGTAAACAGAGCATCGAACATGAGGTAGCTTTCACTAGGATCTATGGAAGAATGGTGAGAAGACAGAAGGGTTGATTTGAGAGATTTTGAGTCCCTGTGCAGAATAAGGTGACAGAACAGTGCAGAAGTGAAGGCCACTTCTCCATCAACCTCAGGTGTCTGATGTAGGAGCATCCAGTGACATCTGATGCAGAAGCATCCAGTGGAAGCAGAGTTATTTTCAAAAATTGGATAAAGAAGGAAGATGTCATGATTTCATGACATGTCATGAAATCGCGACCAAAATAGGAGAGAGAAAAAGGAGGAAAACTGTCACGATATCGTGACAAAAAAAGTGTCGTGATATCATGACACAAAGTGGGAGAGAAGCCCGCAGGGAAAAACTATCACGATATCGCGACACAAAGAGGAGAGAGAAGTAGCAGACAAAATATGTCACAATATCATGACATTTCACGTTATCACGACCCGCAGATGAAAGAAGGAAGCAAGGAGAGAAGATGTCGTGATTTCATGACATGTCACAGTTTCACGACCTATAGAGGAGAGAGAAGGCACAGATGAGAAGATGTCACGATTTCGTGACATGTTGTAGTTTCACGACCCTCAGAGGAGAGAGAAGGTGTAGAAAAGAAGATGTCATGATTTTGCGACATATCGTAGTTTCGTGACTCATAGAGGAGAGAGAAGGCATGGAGGAAGAATGTCACGATTTCATGACATGTCGTAGTTTTGCAACCCGCCAAGGAGAGAGAAAGCCAAAAGGAAGAAATGTCACAATTTCACATGTCGCATTTTCACGACCAGAAGGCGAAGAAGAAGCTAAGGGAGGAAGATGTCACGATTTTGCGACATGTCGCATTTTCGCGACCAAAAGGTGAAGAAGAAGCCAAGGGAGGAACATGTTGCGATTTTGCGACATGTCACATTTTCGTGACCAAAAATTTAAGGAGGAGCCAGAGGAGGAAAATGTCATGATTTTGTGACATGTCGCATTTTTGTGACCAAGAGGCGAGCGAAGGAGCTGGAGGAGAAGATGTCGCGATTTCGTGACATGTCGCATTTTCATGACCCGAAGAAGCGAGAGGAAGCAGAGAGGAAAAGATGTCACGATTTCATGACATGTCGCATTTTCACAGCTAGAAGAGAAGAGAAAGTGGATGAAGAGAAAAGTGTTGGGATATTGCAACACGTCACGATATCGCGACACGTCACGATTTCACGACCCAAAGAGGAGAGAGAAGGCGATGGAGCAAAAAAGTTGAGATATTGTGACATGTTGGGTTTTTGTGCCCCGAAGAGGTGAGAGATGGCCAGGAAGCAAAAATGTCATGATATCGCAACATGTCACGATATCACGACAGGAAGAGGAGAAGATGAGGAAGAGAGAGGAGATGTCATGAAATCGCAACGTGCTACTTCACGACTCGAAAGGGGTAGACGATTATAGGGACCATTACAGAAGGAGTCCATTGAGTGACACGTGGCAGCAAGGTGTAATGAAAGTAGGCAAAGACAAAGAGTCATGCAAAAAATGTAACCGTAAGCGGGAGTCGAATGGCAGTTACAGAGGTTGTTGCGGAATGCAGTTATGAAACCGAACAATCATGGAAAAAATGAAGGAGAAGCCACCAGCTGGAAGACAAAGAGGCACGCCAAAAATTATAAAAGGAGGAAGCAGAGTCATGCAGAGGGGTTGGAAAATAGTGGGAGACAAGGGTTGTAGATTCGAAGGCCAGAGGGTCATTCTTGCCCTACTACGTTGTTTTTCTTCCAAAGGAGCTGAAGGGTTCCTGGGTAGTGTAGACAGATGCATCGAACATGAGGCAGTCTACACCAAGATCCATGGAGACGGAAGACCATGAGACAGAGTTGCAGCAAGAGGGAAGAGGCTGAACTGGACCTGTTTCGGACTATGTTTCCTTCCAGAGAAAGCTCAGAATCTTGGGTAGTGTGAACAGATCGCCGGACGAGGCAGTTTTCACCAGGATTGTGCATGTCGGAGGACGACAGAGAAAGCGATGCATGAATTTACTTCCAGACGGGAGGTTAATGGCTGCGGCCATTGTTCTATAATTTGATTGTAGACTGTAGAGGGTCGGGGCCTCTATAAAAACCTAGGGAATGTAATGAGAGAGCATGGAGAGCCAGAGATTGCATGGAGTATAGAAAACTACGCCTGCGGGCTAGTACTGTAAAATTTATTTTCGAATTAATGAATGAAAATTTGGATCTGTGAGATTGCAACTTTGGCCCCCCATCAAGATTCAACCGATGAAGCTAGTGCGAGTCCAAGGTCTTACAAAGGCACTAGTGGATATAGATCCTCAAATTACATGCCAACATTATAATGTAGAGGACATCACACAAGATGAATGGTATATCGATGTTTATTTTCTATTGAATGGTAAGTGCCCTTCGCACTTGAATTCTAGACAAATAAGAGCCCTTCATCTAAAACCTATTAATTTTATGATTAATGCGGGGACATTGTATAAAAAAAATCATGAGGAAAATTATTGCGTTTCTTGAACAAGGAAGAAGCTACCCAAAATCTTACATGAATTCCATGGTAAGTATGGAACAAGACACTTATCTATGATTTCCATAACACACTAGTTTCTAAAAGAAAGATACTATCAACCCCATATCTTCAAGGATACCCATTCCCATGTGCATTCTTTTCACACCTGTCACATAGCATCCAATAGTGAAAGAAATGTGGCTATGTATTTACAACCAGTAGTGGAAACAAGACCATTTTTCCAATGGGGATTAGAATTTATAAGGTTTATCAATCCTAATTTTTTCACTTCTCATAAGTTCATCCTCACAGCAATCGATTATTGTACCATATGGATCGAAGCAATCTCCACAAAGAATTCTACTAGTGAAGTTGTCATTCAATTTCTAGAGGATCTATTGTAACTAGATTTGGAATGCCTAATTCAATTATTTGCGATAACGATTCTACTTTTTCTTCAATTCATTTTATAGATTGGGCTTACGACAATAAGGTGAGCATTAAATTATCATCCAATTTTTATCCTCAAGGTAATGGTTTGGCTGAATCTTCTAATAAAAACTTGTTATCTACTAGTAAAAATTTGCTTGAATGAAATCCCCATGATTGGAACAACAAATTAAAATTTGCATTGTGGGCAAAAAAGATTAGAATCAAAGAGTCTATTGGGACATCTCCTTACCACTTGGTATATGGGTAAGATCCAATTTTCCCATGAATCTATAATTGCAAACATTACAATTTATGAAAGAATTTCTTGAAACTGATAACCAAATTGAAGCTCACTTAACTCACCTAGTGCACTTAGATGAAAAATGAGAAGAAGCTTTACTTCATTTTAGTAAACATCAAGACATTATAAAATGGTGGTTTGATAAAAGAGCTAAAATTAAAATACTCAAGATTTATGATTTACTATTATTGTGGGATAAATCTCATGAAAAAAAGGTGATCATGATAAATTTGATTTTTTGTGGCTTCGTCCTTACCAAATCTCTGAAATCCTTGGTGAAAATACTTTTAGATTAAAATATTTGAATGGAGATGATGTTCACTTGCCTATGAATGGGCAATTGCTAAAACATTACTTTCATCCATGAGTCAATTGAATGTTTGTATCAATTATACAATATTTGTATTATGTAGATTTGGGTTTTATGTTTTGACTTTTGTGATTGTCTTGTTTTACCACTTTTGCGCGTAGTGTCGTAAGTTTATTTCTTGTTTTCTTCTTATTATTTTTTGTTTAAGTATAGGGTGTTGTTTTTCATTTTTTCATTTTGGTATTCTCCCTTTTTTTATGGTTGATGTTGGTAACAGACACTAACTCCTGGTTTCTTTGTTAGTATTTGGTCATTTGTTGAGTAGGTTGGAATATCTAATTTGAAAGCAAGTGAACTTGGAAAAAGGGAGGTGGAATTATTTTATGATCATGCTCAGATTTTGGGACTAAAATGGTGGAGAGTGGAACAATAAAACATTTATATAAAGCTCCAATTATAACTTACATATTAAAGAGGTATTCCTAGAAGTCTCGAAGGATGAAGTCATTTTGGGTTACAAATTAAGGTAAAAAATTCAACACACTCGATCTCTATACTTCCTAACCCTCGTGGTGCATAAATTTTTGTAAAGTTATACGAAAATAAAGCAAAGGAAAACACACTAAAAATCATTCACCAAGTTTAGATAAACTCTACCGGGGCTATAGATGCCTGACCGGTAGTAAGGCTCTATCTAGACACAATTTGTTTATAAGGAAAGGCTTTGCAAAATATCAAGTAAACACAAGGGTGAGTTAGATAAACTCTATCGGGGCTATAGATACCTGACTCGTAGTAGGGCTCTGTCCGTAAAATATTTTTTATGATCTATGCTTCAAAGCCTAAATGCAAAATAGATGATGGAATCCAGATGATTTTAAGAATACAAAATGAATCACTTTGCACACACTGAGCAAAGGCAGATGGATTAGTTATCTTCATTCAAAGTTGTTTACCTCCACCTTCATGAGATATTGCTAAAATATTTCTATTTCACTGATCTTTGATGTTCTCATTTCAGATTAGGTTCTTCATTTGAAATGCTCAAGAGCATTTCCCAGTAAATCCACCATTTGTTGTGACCATTGCACAACTAGCCCCAAATTTTGGGACCCACCTTTAATTTTGAAGTTTTGGGTTTTCTTTTGTATATTTGAGTGATAATTCTGATAGGTTTGGATGTCTAGTGTTGGTTAGGGTTTCCATTTAGTTTCTTTCAGGATGTCTTGTGTTTCTTTTTTTGATTCTATAGTTTTAGGTCAATGTTGATGTTTTACGGTTTAACCATTTCAAGAGGTTTGAATTTCATTAAATCAATGAAATACTAAAATAGATATATATATATATATACATAAATAATAAAAAATAATAATAATAAAAATGAAAATAAACGAATAAATAAATTCATTTCATTTCATTTTAATATCCTCTAACATTAGGATTTTTATTTAAAGTGAGGATATTAGGATTTTTATTTAAAGTAGATTTTTATGTGAATCAATGCTTCAATGTTTTTATTTAAAAGTTGATTTATCTATATTTAAAATGTACAGGTTACTTGACTCACGATGCACATGTTGATCGATGATGTTGAATATGTTGACATGGCACTATGGATGTGGATCCACAATGGGTGTGGATTCTCGAACATGTGATGTGTATCACTAAAAGGATAATTGACAAACATCTACCTGTACATGGAACTAATTGGCTCAATGACACCAGATGAGGGGTCTTTGACATGGAGATCCGTATGTGATAAGGAGGGTTTTAGATGTATTATGAGGGATTGATGTTGGCTATGGCCCGATAGCGACAACATGATCCATGAATGGAGGTGTGGCACATCATGGCCGGTAGAAGTTATAAAACATGATGGATGCTCATACATGTCGAACATGGTGCAACATAGGACAACAGTAAAATATAATGTAGATTTTTGAAGCAAACGTGGCACTATGATGACCAGGTGATGTAATCATGGACAACTTGGACTACTAGACCTACACGGAGTACACTGGTGAAATACATATGACATTTATGGGAGAACCATGGACAAAGTGGATGGAAGATACCATCGGATGGACAACATGAGAACCTGGACCAATGAAGCACAATTGGGATACTAAGATACGACCATGATGTGGTTTGATGGTGACGACGAAGGTGACATTGTTACAAATAAATATCTACAGTAAATATAAATAGTAACCAACCCCATAACAAACAAAATAAAGTAACTAAGGTGCAAAAAAATAGAGAAAATTCATTGGATGAGAGTGTAAGATATGGCAGGTCATCTGCCGTGTTGGAAGGATTTAGAGAAACGTTACATGAGAAAACCAATGATAGAGGGAAGATAAAATGCATCATTTTATTTGATGATAAAATAGCCAATTTCTATTCTTGGCACTATAAGGATCAGATTAAATAGCCTAGATTATTCTAAAATTGGAGCATGTAGATAAAAATTATCAGAATGAATATAACATGGAGAATGACTCAATAAAAATGGTCATGAAGATGAGGATTACATGAAAATTTATTATTTTTGGAATGCTGCTACCATGAAACACTACGAGCATTTTGTGATTTACCATGAGATATCATCTGATTCCTATTAAAAGGTACACCATACATATATGTTGAAGTTTTGATGTGGATGAGTATGCATGGGATGATTGAGGTATCTTAGGCCACTTCATCTAGTAGAAGGTGAATGTGGTAGGCTTGGAAATTAGGTGGACGATTTGGACTACAACACCATGTCCAAAGCCACATGGTAGTGACACCACATGATGACATAGAGGTTGATATGATGATAATAACAAAGGTTTTCATAGATTACGGGATGGAACATAAAATGCTAGTGGTAATGATTCTAAAATTGAAGTCAAAATTGAAGGGTAATCTATTTGGAGGTCCAAAATACACAAGTAAATTGAAGGATATTCTATGTTGACCCCTATGATATGTCTCCGATGGGATTCAATCATTGATGTTTTCTCAAAGGAAGGTTTCAAATCTAATGCAGTGTACTAGCTAGCTACGACTAGCCATAGGTCATATCTTTAATAAATTTAGTGTAAAATAGGGATAATGAAATGAATATCAGAATCACAATGGCAATAGATGCTTGCAGAAGATGGTGAATGTGAATTGAGGGAATAAGCTTCAAAAAATCTCCATAAACTTGGTGAATACTGTTAGTATTACTACTAAGTGTAGATGGTAATGTAGGGGGTATCAGATATTGTTCAAAATCGATGTTTAATTTGAGACTAAATACATAGACCCGTTGGAGGTGTTTGTTGGAGAAATGAATGATGTTAGTTACTTTGAATCTATTACAATGTCACTTTTGAGAGATGTTTGTCTAGTTTTTTGGATGCTCATAGACACATGCATATGCTATGTTGGGATTTCAATAATAAGGAGGATTCACATGGAAAATAACATCTTATACCCAACATCCTTGTTAGAATCATCAAAAAGGGGTTAAGTGTTTGAGGTCTCATCAGGAGGTTCGGGTCTACACATAGATGAACCATGCCATGTCTCATAATAACAAAACACATATCGACAACAAGGGGGAAAATCATACATGTATTGTAATGCAATTATAAACCATATATGTAGCACAATCGAGCATCAATGCACAAAATTTAGAGCCATAAATCAATATATAGGGTGCCAATAATGTGTAGCTTCATATCCCTTTACAACTTATGGCTCCCACGAAATATGATATTTGGGGGGATACCACGTATTTGCATATATGCATGATGGAAATGTTTAAACGTATGAGAGCATTGTGGAATACGATTGGCAAGATAAAGCGGAATGATGGTCACACCAAAGGAACAGTCAATATTTGCAAAAAATATTAAGGGTCTTATTAAAGAAAATGAGAGGCAATAAAGCCATCCCTACCAAATAATAAAAGGTGCAATGATAAAAGAGGACACCGAAGGTTTTTGACAAAATAAAAGTAACTGCTCCATGTCGGTTACATCGGTAGAATAAAATGAAATGGGCAGACTAAAAATCAAACAAGGAAGCCAAAAGAAACTAAGAAAGAAGGGAAATGAAAAGGTGCATCAAAAAATATTAAATACCCATCGAAACACTATATACGGGGCTAGAAAATTTTGGAGCAAAACTATTAAAAAAAGATTGGAAGGTCTTTAGCTAATGTCAACACTTGGGATTCACCTTGTATGTAGAATAAAGGTTATTTTTAGCACAATAAATATTTATTGTCTATATTTATTTATGTTTTACAGTTGTTTTAATGGTTTTTTGTGCGTTAAGTCGGTAGCATCATTTGGATAACTTTAATGCATGTTTATTCCTCAGACTCTTGTCATAACCAGATAATAGATTGTGTGTATGCAGGTCTAACCTGGTTATGTTTTTGTGTTCAGGATCTAACTTTCTTCTACAAATAAGCTGGATTTGTTTTCAATAATTATCTTTGGTCTTTCTGTTCACATTCTTGTCCATTTTCCAGATTTTTTTTTTTGGTTCTTTCCTTGTCTTTTTTTTCCTATTTCTTTTATCATTCCATTTTATTTCGGTTTGGTTTTCTCAAAAGCACTCAAAGTTCTAACAGGTTTTCAATTGTCTAAATTTTAAGTTTCAAGGCTTTGTAGTATTAAAGTGTCAAAATAATCAAGATTCAAAGCAAGTATTTACGTTATTTGGTTAATCATCCTAGAATTCCATTTAGAGTAAAGGAAATCAACACTCCAAAATTTTCAACATTTTTCTTTTTTACCATTTAAATAAAAATATAAAGTTAACTTTTCATTATAGGAGGGATTTGACTAACTCCAAAGTTCATATTAATGTAAATATAAAAGGAAGTGGTCCTCCACAACACTTACAAACAACTCACTTTAATATAAACTAAAATAAACCTGCTAATGGCAAGTACTAACACCAACATACACTAAAATTTCAAATAAAAAGAATCTGCTAACACCAAATGCTAACTCCAACTTCACATTAAAGCTCAAGATAAAAGGAGTTTGCTAACAGGGATTCAAGGATAAATCATTTTAACCAATCAGAGATAAAATGGAGTAGGACTAATTTTAGGCATTCATTTTTCATTTTATTTTCGTACATAAGGGAAATCAAACCCTTTAATCAATAAACAATAATGATAGAATCAAAATAAAACCAACATATGCCCCTTGTTAATAGTTACTTGCAAGCCACTAAGTTATTCCTAGCATTTATTCTAACACGTCTTCACAAGTACACAAGCAACATTAAATAAAAGGAACCTTGGAGAAAATTTGATTTCTTTGCAAGAGAGGGTTTTGTCTCAAAATCCTAACTGTGAGTGTGATTTTGCAATTGGGAAAAATTACCACTTAACGAGAGTCTAAATCAACTTTATCAAAAGTGGACAAAGTCAATTAATAATGGTGGTTGTTATAATGAACTCTATGAAATTGGATAGAGTCCAATGGTAGCTCTGATACCACTATAGGATTTTTATTCTTTTATACTACCACAAAATATCATAGGTTAACAATACTTATAGGATCAAATATACAATAGCCACAATAATAAAGATCAAGATAATAATAATAATATGAGTAGAATTATATGAGCAAATCAATATGTATATCAAGGCTTATAATAAATCAAATAGCATTCATCTATATACTAAAATATGAATGTAAATAACTTGAATAATTCATGTACTATGCATAAAAAACATCTTACAATAATAATTGCTCAGATTGTATACAATATTTATTACTCCTCTACTTCTTACAATTTGATAATGAGATATATTAATTTGATTCAATATATATTTTTATGGAGCATTGTTTGCATAATATAGCCATATTATTGTGGCTCTTTAGATACTTGACTCTTGCTCTCCATAAATCAAGTCTCATGACCCTTGGCTTATCTTCTTGCCACTTGCATACTGGATGAACACTTGACTCTATAATATTTGCACACTTTTATATGAATCTCACACTTCTACATGCACTCCTAATCTAAGATACTTGTGCACATATTTATATTACATATTTGTTCTCATACATACAAGATATTTGTGCATATTTACTCAACCTACACTTGCACTCTAACTTATATGACACTTATGCATTTTCTACACATTCACACTTACATAAAAAGAGAAAATATAACTCACACTCTAAACTATAGACTCAACCCTAATCTACTATTTATAAATGTAACATGAAAGTACCATGGGGATACATTAGCATGTACCAAATAGTGTAATATACCTCAAAAACCTCTACCATCTCTTCTACTACAGTCTTGTCCTCTTCCTTATTGAGAACTTGAAGTTGTTTGTTGTTGTCTTTGAATGATACATGTTCTTAAATGCATGCTCCAATGAGGATTGTGATATCTGATTCATTATTTTCTCATGTTTTTGTGGAAATCTCACTAACTCATCCACTAATAGGGTTGCTAAATCCTTTGATTCTGCAATAGCAATGACCACTGAGTCAAACCTTTATAATAGGTGAAAGCATGAGATTCCAGAAGATTTTTAGAAAGAAAAAATACTTCGATGCATTCAAATCAAAATAACGCTTAAGTCCTAGAATACGAAATGCATTAAACGAAAGAGGCCAATGGATCGAAACTAGTTACAAGAATTTAGAGAGAAGTCACAACACTTTTATTAAAATCTTTAACCAAGGTTACAAAATTGCCTCCTCCATTTTTAGGGGCTAGGAGCGTTAAATGGATTTGGTTACAATCGTGATCATTGATCCCTCTTTCGCATGCCCACGTTTGAAATGGGCGGGCCAGAATGTCGCCGCCACTTATACCGATGAATCTTCACTTCTTTTTGCTCCTCCTACAATCAAAGAAACAAACAAGGCGTTAGTAGCACCTATGACAAAAAGGAAAGTTCGTTCTTTGAAATCGCCAAAAGATGCATGCAAAAGATTGTCAAATACAGTGAATAAAATGGATCTAAGTCACCTGCAAATTTGACAGAGGTAAGAAGACATTACCAGAGGGCCACTGCCATTGAAACAGTCAGCCAATCTGCCTTCACCTGGAATTCGTCCCTGGGCAGGACGAATTCTGACTGCTATTCGTCTTCGGGTGGGACGAATTCGACTGTGTTAGAAAATCCGAAGTGATACTGCTCCAATGTCAATTCTCGAGACCTCCAAAACACCTAAAAATAGAGGGGTTAGGTAATTGGGGCCATTTTGGGATGACCCAGATGGTCGGATTCTCCCAATTTGGCCTCTATCCTCGGGAATTCAATATCACCACCTACAAGTTAGTAGGACAACAAAGCGACAAAAGGCGTGATAAAATCTGATCAAAATTTTATGGAATTGAAGCTATGAGTTCACTAAATAGAATAACACAATATGCAACATGAACCAATAATCTAGAATTCTTTAGAATAAAACTTAGAAAATGCGGGGTGCCCAAGTGGGCCTCCCACCGTTGGCACTTGATTTCGACGCCAATCCACTAGGGATGGGTCCAAAACCTCTTAGGATTGGGGTGTCTGCAAATTGGTGGTGTAAGGTGGTCAAATGTTGGATTTGGGTTGGATCCACGCTTCCAAAAGCCACCCAATAACCTCCCTTGCAAAAGATATTAGTGGATGTGAGAAGGTGAATCAAAAAGATGCAAATGTGTGTTCAATTGGACAACACTTTGTTGCTTGAAATCGCCTCCAATATTTATTTTCTTTGGTGGGAAATTCCACCCTTTTATAGACCCATGGGGTCTCTTTGGAGGGGCATGCAGGGATGCCATGTGGCGGCCATGCCTTCCCAAGAGGGAGGAGACTCCTCCTTGACTTGGGCTTCCATGACTGCCCTTGTGACAGTCCACTAACTGCCAACCTACCCACCTACACGCGCATGCATGGTAGGAGGCAATAATTGACTATCCTTGGCTGCCACTTGGTAGCATTTTTCTTTTTGCCTGTTAAACCTGGAATTCATCTTGACCAGAGACGATTTCAGAATTCATCCCTGGGTGAGACGAATCCCAGTTAGTATTCGTCCCTGGGTGAGACGAATACTGGACAAAGTGCCTAAATGTGCCAAATTGCTTCTTGACCTTACAAAATTGCTATGAAAGTGGTTAGGACCACTGTTTGACCTTTGAGGGCTGCCCTGGGGGCTGTGTTTGTCAAAGCGATCAGTGTTTGTAGTCACATAATCGGATTGGTGCTATTTTGGTGTCTACAGATGGCCCTTTTTGGGATGCGTTGTGCATGGCACAGCGCCGAGCAAAAATAGATAGCCAAAGCACTAATGATTAAGGTTTCTTGGTAACCTAATCAAATTTTGATGCCCCAAGCATGGAAAGGGCATGCATTCTTGAATCCTTGCTTCTGAAAAGCTAAGGAATTTGATTTCAAGTATTAACCTATTTTGGTGAGGTGTGACTTGAGCTTGGACATTGATCAGTCATGATTAGGCAAAGGGCGCAATATTTTGTCCATAGGGGAACCTTGTGTTCATGATTCACGAATGCCAAGTGTTTGATCAATTTGATTGTTGCTTGTTTACTGCCCCAAGCAGAAGCATAATTGTCTTTGTCAATGATTCTTTGAATGCATGTTGTTTTCCTTAATTGGGTGTGTGCTTGTTGATTGGTAACTAAGTGTGACTACCCCCTCAAGCGACGAATCGATGAGGGAATGACCTTCGTGAGAAAAGCGACGAGTCGATTGACCCAAGATGACTTGTGCAAGGGTGCCTTTAGATGGTTTATCGTTAAGCATGTGCAATTTTTCCAACATTTGGACCTGTTTTTGGTGGGTGTTAACCCTTTTTGCAATGCTATCTGGAGCTGAAATTGGCAAAAATTCGTCTTCCCATGGAGCGGTCCAGCTAAAGTAGCCTTCTTAGGGAGTAGGATAATGAAAATTTGTGACCCCAACATCTATTTTGTATGCCCGGGATGTCAAGTGCAACAACACTCTTATCGGGCAAATTTATTGTTGGTTTTTAGTGCATTTTTGTTCATTTTTTGATGTTTTTGAAGTTTCTGCCCTGAATTCGTCCCAGTCAAGGACAAATTCTAGCTCAAAGGCCTATTTAAGGGCCAAAAATTGAATTTGGGCTCATTTGTGTCAAATTTTTCTTGCGATTTTGGAGCTCTGGGAGGAGGAGGTAAATTCTGCGAAGTGAAGCGCTGCTGAAATTTTCCCTGCCATCATGAGTGCACAAACTGGTTCGAGCGGTGGAGCCGAAGCGAGACCTGTAAGTGCTCCCTAGAGTTTATTTTTGTTTTTAAAGCTGTAAGTGTGTTGTTTTTCTGTACAGTTTTTTTCTATGATTTTAATTAATTTTTTTGTTGAATTATTTTCTTTTGCAGGTTGTTAGGAGCCGGTACCATGTACCTGCTGCTTTTATTGAGGCGCAGGGGGCACTGACTAATGATGACTGGGAATGGCTTGATGCCCTTGGGCTCAAGCAAGTGGCTCGACTGGAGCCTATGGTCTCAGATCAGGCTTATCTGACGGCCCTAATCAAACTTTGGGATCCGCAGACCAACACCTTCCATCTCTCGACAGGGGAGATGACTGTGACTCTAGAGGATGTCTATCAGCTTCTTCAGATTTCGATAGATGGACTGCCTATTAGGACATCACCGCATGATCAGCGGACTACTGTGCTGACGAGATGCTTCGGGCATGGGGAGCGGCTGGGTGTAGCGAACCCAGTGGAGACAGCCGAGGTTGACTGCCAGGCTGGCAAGATTTTGGTTGGATGGTGGCGGGGAGAGGGGGTGTTAGGAGTGAGGCACGCATTCTTGATGGGCCTCATTTCTAACATGTTACTACCTGACTCGTCAAGCGTGAGGTTCCCATGGAACCTACTGGATTTGGTGTGGCAGTTGGTAGAGTGCCCGATAGAGGCACCGCTGATCTTGAGATGGGGACAGACACTGTTGGCACAGCTCTACGAGGAGTTGTATGGGGTCCACTGTCGGTAGCGAAAGGGGGTCAGCTGTAGTTATCTATTACAGTGCTGGGGTTGGCAGCACATAGCAGTTGAGAGGCCAACCAGGTTACCATGGATGACTCGGGAGGTGATGGAGGATGAAGAGATAGGTTATGCAGTTCTGTGGCATCGGTCTGCAGAGCAGGGGTAGAGTCGATGATGGGCAGGTGCCATAGAGCACTATACTGATACCTTCTCTCACCTCACTCCAGGGGAGGTGGTTTGGCGCCCGTATCAGGACTGTCCAACTTGGTCGGAGGCTGGAGAGTGGCTCTGACGGGTACGCAAGGAGCGGTGGTTGATTGGGCAGCACGGGACCGAGCATGAGTTATTCTCATATAATCGAGTTACACGATAGTTTGGGGTGCGCCAGGGGTTGCCTGGTGAGCCCATGGTCTATCGACATCGGGGAGATGAGAGGACTCTAGATCGACCGATCATCGTGCCATTGGGCGAGGAGTCAGATGCAGTGATTGACGTCCCGGATGTGGATGACGTCGGGACTACCACTGAGTATGACTCGTGGTGGGTACTGCGACGATGGAGAGGAGAGAGGCCACTGGGAGGCACAGAGGCAGTAGTGGAGGGTGCTGAGGCAGCAGGGGATGATTGGGGAGTTCCATTGGATGATGCGGACATGGTTGAGGTGGGGAATGAGGATGTAGATTTGGGAGCTCCGGATCAGCCAGACATGCAGGACATGGAGGAGAAGTGGGAGCCAGAGCAAGCTGCTGTTCTGGAGAGTCCTATACTTCAGGCGGATACAGAGGAGATGGAGTCTGGGATACGCGTTGAAAATGCATGACTGACAGAGTTGTTACGGATGTGGGATCTAGAGTTGGGGGATGTGCTACGGAAGAGGGATCTCCTATGGGCTCAGCTAGCAAAGCGGGATAGGGTGCTAGCACAACATGATGATGCGGTATCCTACTACCATCGACGGGAGGCAGAGTGGTTTTGACATCGGCTAGACTTGGAGAAGGAGGTCATCCGCCTTGGTGGGCGGCTACCTGAGCCTTCGGGAAGTGGATCTTCACGTCGGATGAGGGATAGTGCGATTGAGCAGTTAGCATCATCTCGTCGCAGGCGATTGGATGAGGGAGGCGATAGCAGGCATGATGCGAGGGCTAGTAGTAGCCGCCCTACAGGGTCCCATAGGACCCACACCATTGGGGGTAGTTCCCGTCGCACCGATCCTGCGTGATCATGGTGGACGATGCCTTAGGGTGGGTTTTGTTACATGATTGCGGGGTCTGAGGACCAGTTTTGTAGCCTACGGGCATTTTTTTGATGATATATATATATACCGATTTTATTTTGTTTTATGCATATGTGATGATTTGATCTTATGCATGATGGTTGATGAATATGGATGTATGTATATTTATTTTGATGAATGCATATGTTATGATGAATGCAAATGTTTTTGATTTTATATGTGATATTCAAAAATGAAATGGATGAATGGAATTTGTGATGTTTGGCTCTTGCACCATAGACTGTTTAGGATTCTATTTATTTCATTTTTAGACGATTGCTATGGTAAATGACTTTGTATGTATACATGTGGTTTTTCTCTCTTTTTGTATATTTAGATGGTATTGCAAAGATGGAAAGTAGCGCAGTTGGTTTAGAAATGTAGCTAAGGTTTTCTGAGACTCATACGGTCTTTAACTCACTAGCCACGACTGTACTTTATCTTACAAGACTTTTGAACAAGGTATGAATTGGACTTGTTTTTGACCAAGCTATTTCACTTCCAAGTGTGTGCAATTGAGTTCATTTATGTGGTATTTGTCAGGATACCGCCAGTGCCAGATGGGCTTTCAACCGAACCTATACTGAGGATCACCTAATTAGCTCCACTAACTCCTTTGTTGTATTCAGTTAGATTAATCTGCGGTGTTATCCAGGATGCCATAAGCTAGCTCATCCACATGCAAAAATTGATCTGTACACAATTTAATGTGACAGATATATCGTCATACGAGAAGTTTACCGCTAGTTACCGATAGGCTATCAACCAAACCGGTACTGAGGCTTTCCTCATGACCTGTTAGAATGCTGAGAGTTCCAGGGATTCAAGTTCAACTCCCTTCTTTTCTTCAATTGTATTGGGATACTTTCTCGTTTGTAGTGATAAGATCACTATTTATTTTGATTTGTTTTTCTTTTGAGCAAGGGATTGGGGATATGGAGTGACGAAAATCACTATCGTTTGTGTCGTTTGATGTGTGCACTGTAGGATGTCAAATATTTGAGTTTTGACGTTTTGCAAATTTTTGATGTTTTGCAACTATTGAGAACTAGGGATTCTTAGGGAATTGGGTAGGGAGGATGCTTGTCCTTTTGCCAACTCTCAGCATTCTTGGGGTCATTTGCACAGGGGGATGAGAAAGATAACCATTTCACTTTTGGTGACCTGGATTACTGTGCAGGTTTCATCTTTCGTTCACACAACTCAGGAATTGTTTTATGTGTTTTTATTTGTGTTGGGATGTTACGTAGCAAGGCGTACTTCAAGTAGAACTCTACCTTCGTAAAATCTGTCTGACTCGGTACATTACGTGGCTAAAGAGCAAGATGATGACTGAATTACGAAAACTCTTGATACATTAAAAGACCACTGACTCTAGTGTGGTAAAAGCAATGCATGGTGTTTTTGTTGTTTTTGTAAAATGGAACAGTGTGGAACAAGATGGACTAGCAGAGCAATTACAGCCTATGGTGCTTTTGACCCGTACGACCACAAATATGCAATGTATGGATGCAATGTTTTAATGAGCTATGTATTTTTGTATTTTTGATGGATTGATTTTTGTGAATATGAAGATGTCGTGCGAGAAAAACTCTCTATTGATGAATTTGAGTATTCCTAGAAATGAGATGCAAATTTTTTGTTGTTTTTTGATGATTTTTGTTGTTTTTGAATTTTCTTGATTTTTGACCAAGCGATTGTGATAATCCTTGGAGCATTTTGGGATTGACCAAGCGATTTCAAGAATCCTTGGAGCCTTTTTGGATTGACCAAGCGATTTTATGGATCCTTGGAGCATTTTTGGGATTGACCAAGCGATTTTATGGATCCTTGGAGCATTTTTGGGATATGGCTCTCTTAGATATAGAATGGTCACAAATGACTGATATTCAAGGGTTCTGTTTCCTTGATACCATCGAGAGAAGCTAGCCGGTATGTCCCGGGTCCTATTTTGCTATCAATGACATATGGACCTAACCAATTTTCCGTGAACTTGTCCCTTAGGTGGGATGGCAAATTAGAGTTCTATTGGTTTTCCTTCAAAACCAAATCACCAACCCGAAAGTCCCTTAGGTGAACTTTCATGTTGTAAGCTTTCTTAAGCCGCTCTTGATAGATACATAAGTGCTTTAGAGCATTAACGCATCGTTCGTCAAGCAATGTAAGTTGGTCTAACCGGGCCTGCCGTGCAGTGTCATCATTGATGAACTCCTACATTGATATGCGGAGGGAAGGAATTTCCAACTCGAGATGCATTACTGCCTCTGAGCCATACATGAGCGAAAATGGAGTTGCCCTAGTTGGCATCCGAATGCTAGTGCGATAAGCCCAAAGGGAAAGTGGGATTTGGATGTGCCAATCCTTATGACTGTCTACGACCATATTTTTAAGGATGGCAACTAGCATTTTGTTTGATGCCTCTGCTTGCCCATTTGCCTGCGGATAATAGGGTGTTGAAAAACTATGCTAAATTTTGTACTTTGTGGTCAAAGCACGCACATATTTGTTCTTGAATGATGGCCCATTATCCGAGATTATTTTGGATGGAATACCAAAACAACATACGATGTTATGCAAAATGAACTCCACAATGAGGGGTCCTGTCATAGAGGTTAGTGGAATTGCTTCCACCCATTTGGTAAAATACTCTGTGGCCATTATGATAAATGTGTGACGGCCTGACGATGCAGGGGAGATATTTCCAATTAGATCGAAGCCCCATTGCAAAAATGGCCAAGAAGACTAGACTGTCTGCAAGGCCTGGGAAGGTACGTGCATCAAATTGGCATGATGTTGACACTTCACGCACTTCTTGACATATGCACAACAATATCGCTCTAAATATGGCCAATAATATCCCATGCGAAGAATGCACTTTGCAATGGCCATACCACTAAAGTGGCCACCACATGTACCATCGTGTGCTTGGGCGATCGCCCAAGTGGACTCTTGCTGGTCCAAGCAACGAAGAAGGATTCCTTCATAGCTGCGACGATACAAAATGTCTCCTATCAAGACATACTTAACCGCTTTCTGCTTGAATGTTCATTTTGCGGCGTGCGTCAATCCAAGGGGAAGATTACCTAACTTGAGTTAGTCTCTAATGGGTAAATACCAGTCCTGTTGATCAGAAACCTCGATAGTATGAACAACCAATCCCTTTTGAAGTTCTTCCCTAACAAACGCTGAATGGGATAGAACTTGTAAGAATAGCGTTGTGTTGCTATTAATGAGAGTAGGGGAAAACAAGGACCCCCAGTTGGCACATTTCAGACGATCTCGGATTCGAAAGAACTTATCCGAGGATGGTTCAATCTGGATCATGTGGATTCCTGGTGTCAAGTCTGAGCTTGCATGCTCCATCGTGGATTGTGATAAGGTTTTGACTTGAATGGTTGTCATATCACCGAAAAGGTCTTGCGAAATTAGTGACCCCAAGGAGGCCATTGTGTCCGCAAAATGATTCGATGATCGAGGGAGTGCCTCGATGTCATACCACTCAAGTTTTGCCAAGAATTTGTCCACAAGGGCTTTATAAGCCTACAAAACTGGGCATTTGCATTTATATACCCCTTTGACTTGATTGACGATTAACAGTGAATCACCAAAGATGTTCAGTCGTTTGATGTTCATGGTGATTGCTGTCTGAAGACCTAGGAGCAAGGCTTCATATTCTGCATTATTTTTGGTGCATTGGAAGTTTAATTTAAATGACAGGGGCATTGGAGCACCCTGCGGTGTGAAGAATATAATTCTTGTGCCACCACCTTGCTCACATTTAGAACCATCAAAGAATAGGGTTATGTCGGCTTGTGACTCAGGCTCATCAGAATCTGGCGATTCTGAGACATGGAAGACCCCATCATCGGGTAGTTCTATGGCTAGAGGCTGATCGTCTTCAAGAGGAGCCTCTGCTAGTTGATCGGCTATGACTTGTCCTTTGATAGATTTTTGTCCAATAAACTCAATGTCAAATTTCATCAACAACATGATCCATTTCGCCGTGCGACTACTATGATAAGTACGACTCATCATGTGCAATGGATTATCCTTAGACACAACATACGTAGTGTTGCTCAGCATGTAGTGGCATAGCTTTTTGGTAGCAAACACCACTGCCAGCGAGTTTCTCAACGTATGCATAGTTAAGTTCATAACCGACCAGGGTGCGGCTAAGATAGTAAGTAGCCTATTCCTTGTGAAGTTCATTCTTCCGGGCTAACATGGCGCCCAGTGCCACCTCGATGAGCTGAGATGTATAAGTAGAACGACACTCCTGGTCTAGGTGGTGCCAATACTGGTGGCGAAGCCAGGTATTGTTTGATTTTGTCAAAGGCTGACTGGCACTCGTCATCCCAGTGAAATGTAACCCCCTTGTGCAATAATTTTTTCATGGGTCAGCACTTGTCAGATAATTGCGCTATGAAGCGTTTAATTGACACGACCTTTCCTTGTAGATTTTTGAGCTGCTTGATGGTAGTTGGGGGAACCATTTCAAGGATTGCCTTGAATTTTTGTGGGTCCACCTCGATTCCTCGTTTTGAGACTATGAAACCCAAGAGTTTTCTAGATGTGACGCCAAATACGCACTTCTTGGGATTTAGTCTAACCTTATGCTCTATGAGGCGATCGATGATCATGCTTAAGTCACCGAGATGATCTGAGCACAAAAGAGACTTGGCTAACAAATCATCCATGTAATCTTCCAAAGTTTTATGCATGTAATCATGGAAGATGTACGTCATGGCATGTTGGTAGGTGGCGCTAGCATTTTTAAGGCCAAAAGGCATGACCTTATAACAAAATGTCCCCCAAGGCATTGTGAACGCCATTTTGAGTTGATCCTCAGGATTGATATGAATCTGATTGTATCCTGAGAAACCATCCATGAGGGATAGCATTTCATGACCTACTGTAGCATCTACCAATGTGTCGATGCTTGGCAAGGGGAAATCATCCTTAGGACTCGCTTTTTTTAGATCTCAAAAATCAGTGCATATGCGAATCCTCCCGTTGGGCTTTTTGATGGGAACCATGTTGGACAGCCATGGCGGATAATCCACGCAGATGACAAACTATGCATCCAACAGCTTTTGCAATTTTTCTTTGACCATCAAGGCCACTGTTGGGTGCATCTTACGTAGTTTTTGCTTTACAGGCTTGATTGTCGGATCAAGCGTTAAATTATGCATGACTAGCTGCGGGTCTAGTCCTGGCATATCTTTGTATGACCATGCAAAAACCTCCTTCTTCTCTTTAAGAAGGGCAATGTAGTCGGCTTGCTATTCATTGGATCTGTGCCGATATCCACATCCGTCATCTCTTTAAGAAGGGCAATGTAGTCGGCAATGTAGTCCTGGATTCATTGGATCTGTGCCGATATCCACATCCGTCATCTCCTCGACTGACATGTGGGATCCATCTTCCAACTGATGTGGAGTCGGGATCAAATGGATATCATTAGCTGAATTTAGATCTGCGTTGGGAACCTTGGGTTCCTCTTCAGCTTGAAAAATATCCTGAGTTGTCCTTGGGGTAAAATGAGGCATTTCACCGAAAGGCCAGTACTCTGATGATGATAAAGGTGAATTGACACAATCCCAGTCGATGGCATCTATGTCTAGATGCAATGACCTTGCTGGATCGGTCGGATTGCGAATGGGTGCGGTCAAGTCAATGGAGATCATGTGGATGAAATGAGTTTGGTCTCCATTACCGCGGGTGTTATAACTCGAACATTCAGGATGCTACCTATGCTCTAGATCTGGTTCTATAGAGACGGGTATGAATGGATCGGCCCTATGTGTTGATAGGAGGACAGGGTCTGCCCTCGATACTGTTGTCATGATAGGGTCTCGAGGTGGACGGTGCTCATCATGAATTTGGAGCCATGGATCCAGCACTTGGTCCCACCTCGCTGGGTCTACCCACCATTCATGCCCTAACCTTATGCCCATCTGTCCCATTAGATCTTCATGAGTTAAAGGGCGATTATTCCATTGCGCATGTCTGAGATAGATCATCTCAGTCTCATCTTCCGAATCACTTTTGGAGATCCAAAAATGTTCATTCTCTTTAACAACTATTACTTGTGACATTGAGGGTTCTCCTTGTTCCAGTAAGTTAATCTGGTCCCATTGCGGTTGTTCCACTCTTAGTGGAGGGACCTGATTCTCTTGACACTGTGTTGATTCAACTGGAACCTCTAAGGGGAACAACTTAAAAAAGATGTTCGGACATCGTTGATGTTCTCTTTGAGGATTAATGTTCGAACTTTCACCTCTCTCTAGCAAAGGAGAGGGATTACTATTGTTGCCAAGGGTGTTTGTTGACCATGGGAGGTAATCTCCCAATGTATATTCTGTAGTTGGGTTGGCATAAGGATCTGATGCCAATCCCCCCTTGTTGCCTATTTCTAGGCCTTGCATATTTTCTACCAAGATGTCTAGGGGTAGGGGGTGATTGAACCCTACTCCCGATTTATCATATGGCATCTGATATCTTGGTTGGCAAAGGACACGCATCCCTTGCTCATATCTGCCTAGCCCGTATCCATGCCAATTGCATTGGCCGAGATATCTTAGAGCGAATTCTAGGTTTGACAGATAGTTGATGTTTTCAGCAAAAGGTTCTTCATCTTCGTCCTTTTGCTTGCATGGTTCAAGACCATGATCAAGGCCCCCATACACAAAATTTGTTTGGTTTGGTGGGTAGCCTAGAGGAACAACTGTCCCTATGGGTAGGCGAGGTCTCCCCATGTCCTGTACTGACTCTAATGTGGGCGTTGCCACAACATTCTGCACTATATACTCCCCCATGCCCGTATTGGCTATTTCAACAGTAACTTTTGATGATTGGGTGGGAGGAAACGGGAGTCCTTCCTGATTCCATTCCATGTTCGATGTTTTAGGAGTCTCAGCTTCCGTTTTGCTAGGTATTTCCTCTGTTGATACCGTTGATATTGTGTGCAACCCCTCTTCTAGGGGCTGAGCCTCTTCCATGATCTATTTTCCCTTGTCCTTCTATTTGGCCATGACAGGTGGCATTGATAATGAAGGAGCAGATGATGAGGACTCACCTGGCTGGGATTTTGCTGTTTTGGTCACCAGTGGTACCTGCGGTGTTGGACCCTATTTGGATGGATTTAGCAAGAAATCCAAATGCGTTGAAGGGAGGGTCGATTGAGGCATTAATTGCACCGCGTTAAAATACTTGAAGGGTTCAAGTCCATCAGGACTACATGTATTTCTCCTTCAAAAGCATACTTTAAGCACTGGTGAGCGATCAAAGGGACATACTTCATGTCCCTGATCCAAGGCCTCCCGAGCAGTATGTTGTAAGCCATCTCGCCTTCCAAAACATGGCACAATATTGGTAATATATTTTGTCCTACCTGGATAGGCAGAACAACTATGTCGACTTTCGAGCATATTGCATCATTGAAAGCTCGCAGTGTGTATGTGGAGGCTGTGATGTGAGAGGTTGGTAGCTTCAAATTTTTTAGTGCTGTAGTGGTAATGATGTTACTGGATGAGACAGTATCTACCAACACTCTCTTGTACGGGATCTCGTTGACCCGCGCGATAACGTGCAGGGGTGGATCTACCATGTCATTCGATATTGTTTTGACTTCATCTTCTCTGAAGGTAATGATCGGCTCCATACATCATTTCACATGTCCCACGAAGTTGTTGAAAGAATTTGCTTCATGAGACTATAATTCGATGGCTTTTAAAATTTCCATAAGAGCTTCCCTATGAGGTGTTGACTGTTGAATAAGATCATAAATGGAAAGCCTAGCCGATGTGGTCCGCAAACTCTACGTGAGTTTGGTCCGTATCTTGACCTCGGGTCTAGGCGGAGGCGACTGCATAGGGCGTTGTTGAGGCTACGATGTTGTTGGAACTTCCCTTGTAGCTACCTCGGGGGCAACTGCTGGGTACTTTTTGTTCCTGGTCACTATGCTGATCATTCCCACAAATCCTTCCATGGGAAGATTCTGTCGCACCTCGTTAACCTGGAGAGGTTTTTCCTGTGCCTCGTGGGCAGGCAAAGGGTCCTTGAATACCCCCATTTGTTGATTATTTGGCACTATGGGGTTGTCCACGGCCAATGTTTTATTGTCGATCAAATCTTGGATTAATCCTTTGAATTTCTAGCATCCATTTAAGTCATGTCCCCTTTGCCTATGGAATCTACAATATAATTCCTCTCTGTATCCCTTAGGCTTGGGAGCATTAGGGTCTACAGTTTGGATCTCCGACAGGGTGACTAAATTTGTCGTTGAAAAGTGGTCAAATAAGGAGTCCCTGGACTCCGTATAAGGGGTGAATTGTCGCCTAGGGCAACGCTGCTGATTCTGCTCCTGTCTTGTATTTTATCTTTCATAACTAGGAGGCACTGCCTGGTAATTAGCCTTTTGGGGCTGCATTTCTTGCACAGGCTTGGGGACATTTATCGCAACTTGGTTAACCGCAGTGGGTTGTGATTGTGTAGTCCCTATATTAGTGGTCTTATTCCACTCTTTATTTTTAGGCTTGGCGATTGCACCTTCGCCTATCTTGATCTCTTCTATGACTCTGGATTGTGCCAAAGCTTCTTCTAAACTGTCGTATTGTTGCAACAACAATAGCCCAGAGATTGATTTTAAGCAACTCCATGCAAACATCTGTGTGAGATCAGACATAGGGGGACGGTAGGGTAGCTTAGAAAGCAAAGCCCTCCATCGATTCCCGTATGCTGCCATTGTTTCTTCCTCATATTTCTTGAGGCTGGCCAGATCACTCAATGATGCCTTCTTTGTGTTGAAGGCAAAGCATTCAAGAAACGCATCTACTAATTGATCTAGGTTGTTTATGTTGTGTTTGGGTAATTGTGTGAACCAATCCGAGGCAGGGCCTGCGAATGTGGTTATGAATGTCCTAAGCAACAATGTGTCATTATCTTGGATGCCGAAGCATTGACTTAGGAACCTTGTGACATGTTCTTGTGCATCCTCTTCACCTTTAAATACCGCCAATTGAGGCAACTTGAAATTTTTGGGGTAAAGAGGTGTGGGCACTTAGGGATGCATTGGATGACTGCGGAGTTGACGTAATGTGGGCTTTTGATGCCCAGAAGATTTTGTCTCCACAGACTCCAAACGCTCTAATAGCGCTTTGTATGCATCGAAAGATTTTATTTCTTCCTCTTTTGTTTGCTCCCGTTGTGAGTTATGGGAGACTGGAGGCCTATGGGGGGGTGGCCGAATGGCAGCCCTCCCGCCTTGATGGGGAGTTTCAACACGTTCTATTTCTGGTTCATACTCCTCATAAAGTTCTTGAGGAGTCTCTGGGCGAGACCTATGACCCTAATTGAGTCCCCGCTGAGGGTACCCATCATTGTTTTAGGGAGTGGCCTCCCTCTCGGGTCTATAAGGTCTTGGAGGCAAAGCTTGATGAGGTCACGGAGACCTGTCCTGCACCAAAGGGTTGTGCCTCACATATTGTTTTGTTCTTTAGGTGCGAGGGGTTGGCACCCTCTCAGGTAGTTTATAACACAACTCATCCACTTCACGTTGCATGCGCTCTTTATTCAGGTGGTATAGGTACTCTAACTCCTGATGACCTTGTTCAAGCCGTGTGATTTGGGCTTGACGAGCGGCATGTCTGGCGACTATCGGGTCAATTTGGTTTGCCCTCTTTTGCTCAGGAGGCTTGAATATTTCTTCTATGTATTTGCCTTGATCTTGATGATCTAAAATTTCAATGGGTCGCTTCCCTCTATCGAGGTAGGCGGTGTTGACTTGAGGCTCTGGCCTCGATGTGTGTCTGTTGTATCTAGCAGGCGTAGAAACGCAAGGCTCTCATGCTGTATGTTGTTCTCGAGAAATGCGATGATCTTCCTCGTACTCCCTTTCATGGGTGTGAAAGGGGCGGGCGGAGTTAGCTCGCCCTGTGTGAAGAGCCCTACACTCTAGGTTTTGTATTTTAGTTCTAATGGGAGGTAAAGAAGAGACGCCATATTCACGTTGTCTCTCCAAATGGACAGTGTGCCTCTCTAGTGCTTCATCGCACTATGGCCACTCATGTCTAACCTCAAAAGGCGATTCTCTATTTACGTCAAGGTCTACATGTAAAGCGTCTTCCCAAAAGGGGCTATGTTGAATGGGCATACCCCACAAAGGGGGATCCCAATAATTCTTTCTTGATGTGGTCTGACGAGGACCTTCTTGTGGGCCAGACCGCCAAGGGGGTATGACTAAGTCCTCAAGACTAAAGCGAAGGTGACTTGTGCTCGCTTCTTGTGTACCTTCCGGAGCTTCTGCCCTTGATTGGGCTTGGCTACGGGTGTACACCATTGCGGTGCTTCTCTACTATCTAAGCAGATTTTTATCTCGTTTATGATGATTTTTCTTTTTGTCTACACTAAGCAGAAATGAACACACACATACACAAACCGTGATTATCTCTTTTAAGGGTTAAATAGTGTGTCCTAAACTGGTTTAGTGCATTTTGATGTTTTGTTTTGTTTTTGCAAGTTTTGAAGAACATTTAAATGCATAATGAAGGCTCATATAACTCCCAAAATGGTCACCCCTTCAATATACCAACCAGGCCGATATACCAACCTCTTTATATACCCGCCCTTACGAGAGGGAGACTATAGGTACGTGAGAGCAGATGGTACATGGTACATAGGCGGTACAGAAGGGGGATTGTCCTGTTAATGGCACCTACCATAGAAGACTTATCCTCGCACGCATGGGAATCACCCCGGCGACACTCGGTCAGATTTCATCAGGATTTACGCCTAACAACAGTGACAATCGGGGAAATGGATGCAAAGCTAAGCCAAGGTGGTGATGAACCCATCGTTGGTCTTGCTCAAGGGCTGGGGTCTTACGACCAACTCCTTGGTTTAATTTACCACATGATGTGTGTGGGATTCATTTTATTTAGCAAAAATGAAACAAGCATGAATGACTTCCCCTAAGAAAGCAGGATAAACTGAAAACAACCAAAGAACAAAAACAGAAACAAAAAAATTTAATAGAGATTATAAAAATCCCTACCTCTTCTCTGCCTGGACCTTCTGTTTCTGACCTTCTGCTCTGAAAATTTACAGGCAAGAATTCGTCCCTCTGTGAGACGAATTATAGAACAGAATTCGTCCCTGCTAGAGACGAATTTAAAATTTGTCTCAAGGTCAGACAAATTACAGTCAGGTATTCGTCACAGTCAGAGACGAATAACAGTCTGCTTTAAAAAAACTTGTACCTGTCAAGCATAAAACACAAAAGGATCAGTTATTTGATCTTTAAAGCAGGGGACAGAGTCCCATCCTGATCGCCACTGAAAGCATGAGATTTCGAAAGCTTTTTAGAAAGAAAAACTACTTCGATGCATTCAAATCAAAATAACGCTTAAGTCCTAGAATACGAAATGCATTAAACGAAAGAGGCAAATGGATCGAAACCAGTTACAAGAATTTAGAGAGAAGTCACAACCCTTTTATTAAACTCTTTAACCATGGTTACAAAATCGCCTCCTCCATTTTTAGGGGCTAGGAGCGTTAAATGGATTTGGTTACAATCGTGATCATTGATCCCTCTTTCGCATGCCCACGTTTGAAATGGGTGGGCTAGAATGTCACCGCCGCTTATACCAATGAATCTTCACTTCTTGTTGCTCCTCCTGCAATCAAAGAAACAAACAAGGCATTAGTAGCACCTGTGACAAAAAGGAAAGTTCGTTCTTTGAAATCGCCAAAAGATGCATGCAAAAGATTGTCAAATACAGTGAATAAAATGGATCTAAGTCACCTGCAAATTTGATAGAGGTTAGAAGACATTACCAGAGGGCCACTACCATTGAAACAGTCGGCCAATCTTCCTTCACCTGGAATTCATCCCTGGGCAGGACGAATTCTGACTGCTATTCATCTCTGGGTGGGACGAATTCGACTGTGTTGGAAAATCCGAAGTGATACTGCTCCAATGTCAATTCCTGAGACCTCCAAAACACCTGCAAACAGAGGGGTTAGGTAATTGGGGCCATTTTGGGACGACCCATATGGTCGGATTCTCCCAATTTGGCCTCTATCCTCGAGAATTCGATATCGCCACCTGTAAGTTAGTAGGACAACAAAGCGACAAAAGGTGTGATAAAATCTGATCAAAATGTTATGGAATTGAAGCTATGAGTTCACTAAATAGAATAACACAATATTCAACATGAACCAATAATATAGAATGCTTTAGAATAAAACTTAGAAAATGTGGGGTGCCCAAGTGGGCCTCCCACCGTTGGCACTTGATTTCGACGCCAATCCACTAGGGATGGGTCCAAAACCTCTTAGGATTGGGGTGTCTGTAAATTGGTGGTGTAAGGTGGTAAAATTTTGGATTTGGGTTGGATCCATGCTTCCAAAATCCACCCAATAACCTCCCTTGCAAAAGAGATTAGTGGATGTGAGAAGGTGAATCAAAAAGATGCAAATGTGTGTTCAATTGGACAGCACTTCGTTGCTTGAAATTGCCTCCAATAATTATTTTCTTTGGTGGGAAATTCCACCCTTTTATAGACCCATGGGGTCTCTTTGGAGGGGCATGCAGGGATGCCATGTGGCAGCCATGCCTTCCCAAGAGGGAGGAGACTCCTCCCTGACTTGGGCTTCCATGACTACCCTTGTGACAGTCCACTAACTGCCAACCTACCCACCTACACGCGCATGCATGGAAGGAGGCAATAATTGGTTGTCCTTGGCTGCCACTTGGCGGAAATTTTCTTTTTGCCCGTTAAACCTGGAATTCGTCCTGACCAGAGACGATTTCAGAATTCATCCCTGGGTGAGACGAATCCTAGTTAGTATTTGTCCCTGGGTGAGACGAATACTGGACAAAGTGCCTAAATGTGCCAAATTGCTTCTTGACCTTACAAAATTGCTATGAAAGTGGTTAGGACCACTGTTTGACCTTTGAGGGCTGCCTTGGGGGCTGTGTTTGTCAAAGCGATCAGTGTTTGCAGTCACATAAATGGATTGGTGCTGTTTTGGTGTCTACAATAGGCTTCTTAGTACCTTTTCCACAATCCTTTATTTTCTAAATATTTTTTCCATTTATTCGCATCTGATTGATAATACCCATTGTGTGGGTAAAAAAATTACTCATGGACTCATATTCATTCATCTACAAGTTCTTGAATTCTCTTCTTAACATTTGCAATCTCACCAGCATTACTTTATTGGTGCCTTCATAGAATATTGCTAGAATTTTCCATGCTTGGTTTGAGTTACTTTTTGCTACAATTCTAGGAAAGATAGACTCTTCAATTACCTGCATAATGTAGAATACAACCTTCTGGTCTCTCTTTTGATTCTCCTTCAACACATATTTTGAGTTTGAGAAAGTGTATTATATGCTATTGTATTTGTAGGTTATGCATATCCATTCTTCACTGGGTCCCAAACTGTAACGCAAATAAGCTTTTCATTTGAGTGATCCAATAATCATAGTTTTTCCATTAAAATGAAGAATTTTTAGTTTTCGTGGAGTGTTGGAGGAGGCAATTATGGCTCTAATACCATTTTGAAAAAAAAAAATTACTTTAGAATATTGAAAACGTTGGACAGAATATTGAAAACGTTGGACAAAATGTTAAGAATACACAATTTATTTTGTATGAGGTCTTAGATTATAGCATACCTCATATTGGACCGCCACTCCTGACTGTAAGTCATATTCCACTAAGAAACATAGCTGAAGTCAAAACTAATCTTACGAATCACACATATACATAATCAATTCATCGTGAACTGGCATGAAGAGGGAAAAAGATACTTATGGTTCCTAGGATCCACATAGGTTATCGACACAAGTAATCCCGGTCCAACACATGCCATAAACTTCTTCCATTTTCTCTTCTTCTGTAGTGTGACTCAAACAATACGAGAGATTATAAGAATTTCTAGGTAACTATGAATGCACTTATCTCTGAAGGTATCCTTCACATTACACAATGTTCAAATATTAAAGTGAAGTGTACATTATCCAGACATTTTCTAGGCCTATTCCCACACATATCTAATTACTACAAACAAATGCAATCTAAAAAATATTTACGATTTATAGAAAAGCAGAAGAGATTAGTAGACCTTATCTGCAGAGGCCACCAATTCGTCTGTCGAAATCCCATGGACCATGTGATCAATACGCACACCTATCATTTCAACCGCTTTCGGAGACATCCAGCTTCTGATCATGAAATTTTGCTATTAGCTGAAACAATGCAAAAGGCAACCCAAATTCTCTCCAACTTGTCACGGTATTGACGGTGGTTACACCGTATTTATTCTCCACATTCAACATTGGAATATGAGGAGAGCCACTAGAAACATGATCATGCAGAAATGAAAAGGACATGATCAAGAACTTGTGTTGTAATCCAAGAAATACTTTTCAAACTAGAAATATTCTAAATTTTTTTTTTGATATCTATGTAACCACATTTCCTCATGAACATACGACAACAATAAAATGTAATGTAGATTTTTGAAGCAGAGGTGGCACTATGATGACTAGACGGTGTAATAACGGACAACTTGGACTACTAGGCCTACACAGAGTACACTAGTGAACTACATTTGATGTTTATGGGAGAACCACGGACAAAGTAGATTGGAGCTACCATCGTATGGACAACGTGAGGACCTAGACCAATGCAACACAATTGGGACACTAAGCTACGACCATGATGTGGTTTAATGGTGACGACAAAGGTGACATTGTTACAAAGAAATATCTACGATAAATATAGATAGTAACCAACCCCATAACAAATAGAATAAAGTAACTAAGGTGCAAACAAATAGATAATATTCATTGGCTGTGAGTGTAAGATATGGCAGGTCATCTGCCGCATTGGAAGGATTCAGAGAAACGTTACATGAGAAAACCAACGATAGAGGGAAGACAAAATGCATCATTTTATTTGATGATAAAATAGCCAATTCCTATTCTAGGAACTATAAGGATCAGAGTAAATAGCCTAGTTTATTATAAAATTGGAGCATGTAGATAAAAATGATCATAACAAATATGACATGGAGAATGACTCATCAAAAATAGCCATGCAGATGAGGATTACTTGAAAATTTATTATTTTTGGAATGTCGCTACCATGAAACACTATGAGCATTTTGTTATTTACCACGAGATATCATCAGATTCCTATTAAAAGGTACACCATGCGTATATGTTGAAGGTCTGATGTGGATGAGTATGCATGGGATGATTGAGGTATCTTAGGCCACTTCATCTAGTAGAAGGTGAAGGCGGTAGGCTTGACAATCAGGTGGACGATTTGGACTACAACACCATGTCCAAAGCCACATGGCAATGACAACACATGATGACATAGAGGTTGAGATTATGACAATAACAAAGATTTTTATAGATTACGGGATGGATAATGAAATGCTAGTGGTAATTATTCTAAAAATGAAGCCAAAATTGAAGGGTAATCTATTTGGAGGTCCAAAATACACAAGTAAACTAAAGGATATTCTATGTTGAGCCATGTGATATGTCTCTGATGGGATTCAATCATTGACATTTGCTCAAATGAATGCTTTTAATATAATGTAGTGTACTAGCTAGCTACGACTAGGCATAGGTCATATCTCTAAGAAATTCAGTGTAAAATAGGAATACTAAAATGAATATCAGAATCACAATGGCAGTAGATGCTTGCAGAAGATGGCGAATGTGAATTGAGGGAATAAGCTCCAAAAAATCTCCATAAAATTAGTAAATACTATTAACATTACTATCAGGTGTAGATGGTAATGCAGGGGGTGTCATATATTGTTCAAAATCGATATTTAATTCGAGACTGAAGACATAGAGCCGTTGGAGATGTTTGCCAAATAAATGAATGATGTTAGTTACTTTAAATCCGTTACGTCACTTTTTATAGATGTTTGCCTAGCTGTTTGGATGCTCACAGACACATGCAAATGCTATGTTGGGATTTCAATAATAAGCAGGATTCACATGGAAAATAACATCTTATACCCAACACCCTTGTTAGAATCATCAGAAAGGGGTTAAGTGTTTGAGGTCTCAATGGGAGGTTCAGGTCTACACATAGAAAAACCATGCCATATCTCATAATAACAAAACACATATCAACAGCAAGGAAAAAAATCATACATGTATTGTAATGCAATTATAAACCATATATGTAGCACAATCGAGCATCAACGCACAAAATTCAGAGCTATAAACCAATATATAAGGTGCCAATAATATATAGCTTCGTATCCCCTTACGACTTATGGCTCTCGCGAAAGATGATATTTGGGGGGATATCACGTATTTGCATATATGCATGATGGAAATGTTTAAACGTATGAGAGCATTATGGAATAAGATTGGCAGGATAAAGCAGAATGATGGTCACACCAAAGGAACAATCAACATTTGCAAAAAATAGTGAGGGTCTTATTAAATAAAATGAGAGGCAATAAAGCCATCCCTACCAAATAATAAAAGGTGCAATGATAAAAGAGGACATCGAAGGTTTTTGAGAAAATAAAAGTAACTGCTCCATGTCGGTTACATCAGTAGAATAAAATGAAATGGACAGACTAAAAATAAAAAAAGGAAGCCAAACGAAACTAAGAAATAAGGGAAATGAAAAGGTGCATCGAAAAATATTAAATACCCATCGAAACACTGTATACGGGGCTGGAAAAGTTTAGAGCAAAACTATTAAAGAAATATTGCAATGTCTTTAGCTAATGTCAACACTTGGAATTCACCTTGTATGTAGAATAAAGGTTATTTTTTAGCACAATAAAGATTTATTTTCTATATTTATTTATGTTTTAGAGTTGTTTTAATGGTTTTTTGTGCGTTAATTCAGTAGCATCATTTGGATAACTTTAATGCATGTTTATTCCTCAAACTCTTGTCATAACCATATATTAGATTATGTGTATTCAGGTCTAACATGGTTATGTTTTTGTGTTCAGGATCTAACTTTATTTTGCAAATAAGCTGGATTTGTTTTCAATAATTCTCTTTGGTATTTCTGTTCACATTCTGGTCCATTTTCTAGAGTTTTTATTTTTGGTTCTTTCCTTGTCTTTTTTTTTCTATTTCTTTTATCATTCCATTTTATTTTGGTTTGGTTTTCTCAAAATCACTCAAAGTTCTAATAGGTTTTCAAATGTCTACATTTTAAGTTTCAAGGCTTTGTAGTATTAAAGTGTCCAAATAATCAATATTCAAAGCAAGTATTTATGTTATTTGGTTAATCATCCTAGAATTCCATTTAGAGTAAAGGAACTCAACACTCCAAAGTTTTCAACATTTTTCTTTTTTACCATTTAAAGATAAATATAAAGTTAACTTTGCATTATGGGAGAGATTTGACTAACTCTAAAGTTCATATTAATGTAAAGATAAAAGTAAGTGGTCCTCCACAACACTTACTAACAACTCACTTTAATATAAACTAAAATAAACCTGCTAATGGCAAGTACTAACACCAACCTACACTAAAATTTCAAATAAAAAGAATTTGCTAACACCAAATGCTAACTCCAACTTCACATTAAAGCTCAAGATAAAAGGAGTTTGCTAATAGGGATTCAAGGATAAATTATTTTAATTAGAGATAAAATGGAGTAGGATTAATTTTAGGCATTCATTTATCATTTTATTTTTGTACATAAGGGAAATCAAACTCTTTAATCAATAAACAATAACGATAGAATCAAAATAAAACCAACATAGGACCTTTGTTAACAGTTACTTGCAAGCCACTAAGTTATTCCTCGAATTTATTCTAACACGTCTTCACAGGTACACAAGCAACATTAAATAAAAGGAACCTTGGAGAAATTTTGATTTCTTTGCAAGAGAGGGTTTTGTCTCAAAATCCTAACTGTGAGTGTGGTTTTGCAATTGGAAAAAATTACCACTCAACGAGACTCTAAATCAACTTTATCAAAAATGGACAAAGTCAATTAATAATGGTGGCTATTATAATGAACTCTATGAAATTGGATAGAGTCCAATGGTAGCTCTGATACCACTATAGGATTTTTATTCTTTTATACTACCACAAAATATCATAGGTTAACAATATTTATAGGATCAAATATACAATAGCCACAATAATAAAGGTCAAGATAACAATTATAATATGAGTAGAATTATATGAGCAAATCAATATGTATATCAAGGCTTATAATAAATCAAATAGCATTCATATATATACTAAAATATGAATAACTTGAATAATTCATGTACTATGCATAAAAAACATCTTACAATAATAATTGCTCAGATTGTATACAAGCTTTATTACTCTTCTACTTCTTACAATTTGATAATGAGATATATGAATTTGATTCAATATATATTTTTATGGAGCATTGTTTACATAATATATCCATATTATTGTGGCTCTTTAGATACTTGACTCTTGCTCTCCATAAATCAAGTCTCATGACCCTTGGCTTATATACTTGCCACTTGCATACTGGATGAACACTTGACTCTATAATATTTGCACACTTTTATATGACTCTCACACTTCTACATGCACTCCTAATATAAGATACTTGTGCACATATTTATATTAGATATTTGTTCTCATACATACAAGATATTTGTGCATATTTACACAACCTACACTTGCACTCTAACTTATATGACACTTATGCATTTTCTACACATTCACACTTACATAAAAACATAAAATATAACTCACACTCTAAACTATAGACTCAAACCTAATCTACTATTTACAAATGTACCATGAAAGTACCATGGGGATACATTAGCATGTACCAAATAGTGTAATATACCTCAATAACCTCTACCATCTCTTCTACTACAGTCATGTCCTCTTCCTTATTGAGAACTTGAAGTTGTTTGTTGTTGTCTTTGAATGATACATGTTCTTAAATGCATGCTCCAATGAGGATTATGATATCTGATTCATCATTTGCTCATGTGTTTATGGAAATCCCATTAACACATCCACTAATAGGGTTGCTAAATCCTTTGATTCTGCAATAGCAATGACCACGAAGTCAAACCTTGCTAATAGGCTTCTTAGTACCTTTTCCACAATCCTTTATTTTTTAAATATTTTTTTCTATTGATTCGCATCTGATTGATAATACCCATTGTGTGGGTAAACAAATTACTCATGGACTCAGATTCATTCATCTACAAGTTCTTGAATTCTCTTCTTAACATTTGCAATCTCACCAGCATTACTTTATTGGTGCCTTCATAGAAGTTTGCTAGAATTTCCCATGCTTGTTTTGAGTTTGTTGTTGCGACAATTCTAGGAATGATAGACTCTTCAATTACCTGCATAATGTAGAATAGAGCCTTCTGGTCTCTTTTGATTCTCCTTCAACACATCCTTTTGAGTTTGAGAAAGTGTATTATATGCTATTGTATTTGTAGGTTCAATTACCTGCATAATGTAAAATAGAGCCTTCTGGTCTCTTTTAATTCCCCTTCAACACATACTTTTAAGCTTGAAAATGTGTATTATATACTATTGTATTTGTAGGTTCTAGGTTCTGCATATCCATTCTTCACTGGGTCCCAACCTGTAACGCAAATAATCTTTTCATTTGAGTGATCCAATAATCATAGTTTTTCCATTAAAACGAAGAATTTGTAGTTGCCGTGGAGTGTTGGTGGAGGCAATTATGGCTCTAATACCATTTTGAAAAAAAACAATTACGGGAGCTTAAACTATTAATTGGAAGGTAAACACAAAACATAGCAATCATAATCGATTCTTTCGAGGGCAATTCTGGATATTGGATAACAAAACACAAGACGAGAAGATAGAAACTTAGATAGTCTAGTATTGGAAAGCAAATATGCAACCAATCAACCAGAGAGATAAATGGTCCGGTGAGTCCGGTTACTAGAGACGTAAACACAAGACCCGATCAACTGGATAAGCAGACAGCTATTCTATTCTAGAACGGAGTTTTCTTTGGGTAAGGCACTGGAGAAATTTCAGAGATTGAACAAATGCACGAAAAATAAAATTATAAATACTTTATATTATATTAAAAGTGGCTACTGCGGCAACATTACATGGACTTCTTTTTCATACAATTGGATTAACCGAATCCTTCTACTTCATGTTCTTCAGGACAACAATGTGTCAACCATGTTCAGATAGACTTCTTCAATAGACAGAGGCTTTCTGAAAACTTTTTTCACCTTTGCAAAGGCTAAATCGATTGTTTCTTCTGCTCCTCTTTGTGTTTCTCCTTAAACAACTGCTCTTCTTCAACACTATTTACGCTTACTACTTCAACTCCTCTCAATCTTTTCAGTCTGTTCACTGTCACACTTAACACTGGTTTAGCCAAAAACTGAAGTCATGCCCAACACTTATATATATTGCCATGATGGAGAGAACAGTTCAGCTATGGAGAGAAGAGTTAATCTACCTTTCTGACAAACATTAATTATATGAAAGCTATCTATTCAATCTTTAAACAACTGCAGCCACCAAAAGTATATACAAGTGTTGCAGCAGAGTACGACGAAAAACTGTGACAACTGCTGAGAAGAATATATGTCAGAAAAGGAAAAATCTTGTTCAATTTCCAACAGCTTCAATATCGCCTAATGATAATGATTCTCCTCCCGGTGCTATATAAGTGATCGCCTTGTCTCCTCTTATAACCAAATAGAGAATCCCCACCACATAGACGAGCATGGCTGCTAAAACCGCTAATCCTATAAATACCGAAGCAATCTTTGGCAGATTGTTATGAAGTAGCCAATTCATAAATGTGGTGCTTAGGTAGTAGATGTTAATCACTGTGATAATCAGTCCGGTGAGCCAAGCTAAAACAGTAAGCTGCAACAAGTGAAAATTTTGAGTTTCAGAAACCGTCTCATAATTAAAAATCAAAATCTATACGCATTGAAAAACCATGCCGTTACTTACCGTGATGGAATTTTTATGAGGACCCATCTTTATCTTACTATCTGTAAACTTCAACAAAGGAATCATGGCAAACGGTAATATGATTGATAAGATGATCTGCACTACGGAATAACGAAATATATGTTAATAATAAGCCAAACAAGGAATAAAAATATTTATGGTTTACGTTTTAAGGATTCCAACATATACCGAGCAAGTTATAATTAGGTGTCCTGCACCATTAGTACCGCCAAGGATAGCCACCGCCAAACTTGGTATGATTGCAACGCCACGAGTTATAAAACTACGTTTCCATGGCTTCATTTTTAAGTTCAGAAAACCCTGCAAGTTGAGTTAAATAAAAATATTTATTGGGACTCCGTGGAAATCTCAGCGTATATTTCATGGAGTAATATTTTGTATATTATGCGACTAAATTCTTCTTACCTGCATCACATACTGCCCTGCATATGTTCCAGTGATAGTTGAACCTAGCCCCGACGCTAGTAATGCTACTGCAAAAACTTTAGCACTCCATTTACCTAAGACATTCTGAAATGTGGAGTAAAATGTCAGTTGAAGAATTTAATAAGAGCCCACTTTATGAGTTTCAATGAATATTCTATTAAGAAGTTTCTTGAAGTCAAAACTAAATTTAAATGAACCTTTAACATATTTCCTGTCCTTGAAGTACATCTTGATTTTACAGCGAGTGGGAACAAACCTAAATAAAAAGATTACGAAACTTTTGTAACAGATTAATGGTGTAGAGAATCAACGTACTCCTAAAAGGAAAGAGGCGTTATGGATATTCATGTTCGCGCAGTTATCTGCGGTGGCAGATGATATATTTGCGGAGAAACAAACAGACGCGGTCACACACAGTACTGCGACATTCACCAGAAATGCGACGAAGAGAGCAAATGCACTCTCTATGAAGAAGTAGCTGCAAGTTGACTATTCAAACAAAGCAAATAATGTGCTTATTAACGGAGCTCAAATTGAAAAGTAATATGTTGGAAATATGTATATACTTGGGAATCGTTAAATTTAACTTACATCGATTTCAGAAATGGAGTTAGAAACGTTCCTCGAAACAACCAGTGCCGAATTCAGAAATTAGTTGTGCCTAGAGAAACCATAAAATTAGTTGGATTAAGCGACTTCTAAGAACTTTAAAAAAATGATTCATTCATAAAAAAGCAAGATAGCTTACGGCATAAGAAAAGCGCCGACGAGAGAGATAGCAAGACCGGTAGCTCCGTTTCCTCCTAACAGCGGGACGAACATCCCTTTAAAGATCTCTGCGGCGTCGGGCTTCGTATGTCCAAGCTCTCCAAAGAAGCAGCCAGCCACTAAAAATACTAAAATAGTAATTATGAACTCCAATTTCCTGATCTGGAACATTTTAGAGAAAATTCATTGCAGTATTTTAGTCAGAATGACAAGAAGGCGATGTCAATCACGCGATTGAACTTTTCAAATATGGAAGAACGTAGAAATAGTTTGTAAGTATAAAGGAGTACCCCAAATCGCTCCACTCCCAGAAGAATAAGAGTACCAGAACCTGTTAGAAGAACCCCACCCCATAGAGGTATGCTGAACAACATGTTCAGTGCAACAGCAGTCCCAATAACTGAGCTTGAGCAGACAATGGCAGACCTTAGTTATTCACATAATGAACGTCAAAGCTCATCTTCAATAGGCTAAACTAGATGCAGAAAAATAAGACATAATGTCAAACCTTCAGGGATGTCAGCTCCAATAACAGCCAATTCTCCCAACAGCCACAGAAAGTAACTTATTTTTCTCGGATACTCCTTTCTGCAGTGCTCTGCAAGGTGCTTGCCTGCGACATCAGCCAAGCGAAACAAAATCCTTAGTTGTTAAAATCCTCACTTATTAAACAATAAATATCTTCAGAAAAAAAATAATAATAACAGGTGTTGCTCCCCGATAAATCTGACAGACTAACCTGTAACTGCTCCCAAATTTGCTGCACGAGATTGAATAATCAAGGTAAAAATCGATGCCAGCAGAACCACCCAAAGCAACTGCACGCACAGTGCAGAAGTTACTTTAGAATATTGAAAACGTTGGTAGGAATGTTAAGAATGCACAATTTATTTTGTATGAGGTCTTAGATTATAGCATAACCTCATATTGGACCGCCGCCCCTGACTGTAAGTCCGATTCCACTGAGAAACATAGCCGAAGTCAAAACAAATCTTACGAATCACACATATGCACAATCAATTCATCGGGAACTGGCATGAAGAGGGAAAAAGATACTTACGGTTCCCAGGATCCACATAGGTTATGGACACAAGTAATCCCGGTCCAACACATGCCATAAACTTCTTCCATTCGCTCTTCTTCTGTAGTGTGACTCAAACAATACGAGAGATTATAAGAATTTCTAGGTAACTATGAATGCACTTATCTCTCAAGGTATCCTTCACATAGCACAATGTTCAAACATTAAAGCGAAGTGTACGTTATCGAGACATTTTCTAGGCCTATTCCCGCACATATCTAATTACTACAAACAAATGTTTACGATTTAAAGAGAAGCAGAAGAGATTAGCAGACCTTATCAGCAGAGGGCACCACTTCGTCTGTCGAAGTCCCATGGACCCTCTGATCAAAATGCGCACCTGCCATTTCAACCGCTTCTGATCAGGAAATTGGGCTGGTAGATGAAACAATGCAAAAGGCAACCCAACTTCTCTCCAACTTGTTACGGTATTGGAGGTGGTTGCACCGTATTTATTCTCGCTCAAAGCAGCAGCTGTTAACATGGAATATTATATTTGTTTCCCAAGATCATCTTAAACCTTATTAAATTAACAGTTACCAGCAAGCGACAAGGAAGACAATATCTATTTTTGTTTATATGGGTACGCGTGAGGCTGGAATTCCTCCGGAATATCACCGCTCCAAACAAAAGAAAATGAAAGCCAGGGTGAAATTCCTTATAGAGGTACAGACGTAGTCAATGGACGTAACGATCTCACCATAAAAAAAAAATCTCCTTAAAAATAGTGTTTGATAAGCATCTCCTTGGTTGCGGGCAACCCCGCCCCCCCATCTCATGCCGGGTTACCACGTACGGAGACGGGAAAGTCTTCGGGGCCTTTCCATCGTTTTTTCCCCCCCCCCCCTTGCGCGAGCCCCCAAAAAAACTTAATTTTATCCCCCCTTCCTTATATAAAAAAAAAACATCTCCTTGAATTATCAAAATTGGAATATGAGGAGAGCCACTAGAAACATGACCCTGTAGAAACGAAATGGACATGATCAGGAACTTGTCTTATAAAGCAAGCAATACTAAAAAATTTCTAAAATTCTTTGATAGTTATGTAAGCGCATTTCCTCAAGCAGCTATCCCACAATGACGAATTGAGTGGGATCATACGTAAGTCTTATCCGTCACCATTGGTCATCAACAGAATCTATGACAGCATATTCTTCACTTAGTGCTTTTTAATTAAGGATTGAGCGTAACTTTAATATCAAAAGAATCATGACAAAGGTCTCGCTCGACTATCTATTTCATTTATTTGTAAGTATCTGGCACAAAATCCTTTATGATTCTTTATAAGTTGCGTTTTAATATGTATCACATGAAAGATAATGTATTTTTAAATCTTATGGTATGAAAAATTAATTAGTTGCGTTTAGGTAGGTTATTTTATAGGTTTTTGACTTTCTATTTGTTCATAGTATAGAATTTTAAACTTCGAAATATATATTGACTTTAAGCATCGAAATATATATATTGACTATTGATAAAACTTCAACTCTTAATAATATCACGTGGTCATCTATTATGCTTGCGAATAACTCCAAACTTTGTAGCAGTTATGTTGTGACATCTAGTAGGAAAAAGTGATAATCCAAGTATCGGTTAAGTAGGTTTCTTAATAACACTTCCTCGTATGGCAGTTTTCTTAATATCACTTTCTCAATTTAGATACGAGAAATCTAAATTCAAATCGACATTATTTCGTAAGTATTGTTTTCTTATATTATGAGATAATTGAAATTTTTCAATGGTAGTTTAGCCACGAGTATAGTAGCTTAGGAAGCGAATAGAGGTAAGTTTTATTTTCAATAATTTTATCAAAAAAAAAAATTAAATAAAAGTAAATTTTTTAACGACAAAAAGGTTAGTAGAAGAACGAAGTTATATTTTATTGATTAAAGAGAAAGTATAAGTTTTGGCAATTGTTATTCTGTTTTTTGTGGACTGTTTTTTCTTATGTACTCTAACCACGTTGGTTAGTGTGTTGGTTTATGGTGTGCTAATCCCACAGCTTTTTTTTTTTTTTGGTATGAGTAGACATTATTTTATTAATATAATGGTTTTTTCATCCAAAATATAATAAGTTTATTCAAGCATAGGATATAGATAAAACCCTTGGATAGCTTTGAGGGGTATATACGAATGGAACAGGCCAAAGTCATGGTTCTCAGGGGATATGGGGAATAGTTTTTCTTAATAGATAAGGTTTTTCTTAACATATGGTGGTCTCCATCTTAGGTTAGGTCAACAACAACAAGATGAAGAAACTGTTGAAAGCAATCCCTGTGGTTTGAACCCTGCGCTTGCGAGTTACTAAAAATAGTGGTTGTAACCAACTTCCATGTGTAACAAAAAAATCTTATTCAAACATCAAATATTATTAATAGTAGTTATAATAAATATGATGATGAAGCATGATACGATGCTTGTTGAAACCAATGTTTAACAAGCAAAGTTATTACCTAGTAAGAACTCCAAACTTTGTAGCCAACTATGGTGTGACATCTTATATCAGAAAAGTGATAATCCAAATCATAGTTTAAAGTAGGCCTCTTAATAATGCCTTTTGATATGACATTGACATACAACAAATATAAATTCACATCGTTAGATATAATTTTGGATATTAATTTGGAAGCATTGACATTATTATATTATGATGTAATAGACATATTTTTATAGTATTCCAGCACAAAGTATAGTAGAGGGTAAATTTTATTTTCAAATTTTTAATTAATATTTTTAATGTTTTTTTAAATAATATATTTTTATGATAAAATGATAAGTAAAAGGAAAGAAATGTTATTTAAAAAATTAATTGAAAATAATGATTTTTTTAGTTGAAAGAAGTTATATTTCATTGATTAAGAATAAAACTAAAACAAAACAATAATAATTTTAATCCAAGATGTAAATGATAAGAACTATAGTTATAAAAATGAGATGAACAAGCATGATATGATGGCTATTGAAATAAAAGGTTTGGTAGTCAAGGTTATTTCACACTAACCAAAACTTTGAAGTAGGGTTATGCATAAGGGGTTGGTCCCAAATGTATTTTTAAAAATTTGGTGAATCATCGAAACCTAGGCAAATAGTGTCCAAACACATGTATAAGGTTCACTATTATTAGGGGTAATTTTGTAAATTTAAATTTAAAATGGTCAAATTATTATAGAATTGGAGCAAATCGACCCAAAAAAATTTGCACCAATAAATTTTTGGCTAATGGTCCATGGTCAAGGGTCCCAAATATTAGCCAATTCCAAATTTTGAAAATCCTAATTTTAGCCAATTTGGTGATAAATAGCCGCTATGCATAACCTTTCTTTGAAGATTTAACATTGGATTAGATGAAAGTGGGGATTGAGTTCAAATTATTTAATGACATTATTTTGATCCTTTTTTTTTATCATCATCTTCTCTAGTTCAAAAACTAGTGATAAAATAATGGGTAATGTCCTAAAATTTAGAGGGTGAGATGGATTGTATTTATGTCCATAGAATGTTTGTATATTTTAGTGGAGACATAAAATTTAAATATGCTTGTAGTGTGGATTAGGATTTTTATATTATTGTATGGAAAATTCAATGAGAATATTTTGAATAATATTGTTAAAACTCTAAGGGATTTTATCCAAGAAGGGTTAACTACTAAGGACTAAGGATTGAAAGCATGTTGGGTATACTCAAATATTTGTTTCCATTGGATATTTCAAACCCTTGTAAAAAATATATTAAGCTTAAATTTGAATCAATACAATAGGCTCAACAAGTGGATTATAAAATTACGCATTTCTAGGTAATTGTTTTCAATTAAAAACATAGCAAGATATTGTAAAGTAAAAATAGCCTGTGTTGATAAGATTTAATCATGAACTCAAATATCAAGGGGAACATATTGTAGTATAACATTGTTTTGATCAAGGATTTTCAAGTTTCAAAAAGATACAATGAAAGCCCCATCACCTCATTAAATAGTGAAGACCATTATAATCCATTTAGAGCATACACTTGAAGAAACTAAGAAAGATACACATGATGAGGATGCATATATTAGAGTTACTTTTCAAAGTAAAGAATTTTTAATAGGTTAAGTTTGATCAAAGTAAATAATCTATAATATCCTCATATGATAGAAAACTATCTTCTTGTGATGAAAACAAAGTGGTCTATAGGGGTAATGCCTTGCACATTAGGATTTTGAGGAAACATACTAGAGAAAGCAATATGGAATATATGCATTGCACTTTAAAGATTATAGGATGGCACAAAAAATAAATTATTATGGATACTATCCCTTGCACATTAGGGTATGCTATTTAGCACATCCTAAGAAATTACTTTATTTAAGAACTCAATTATTTTAGGAAAATTACCTGAAATAGTTAACCTTTAAAACTTAATTAAAATTCAATATTTTAATTAGTTTATTTTAAATTATATTTTTTTGTCAATTATATAAGTATTTGTTACAAGTGTTGATTAGTCACCCTTTAAAAAATAAAAGTAGAATACACACACACACCACTTCATAATATGCATGGATAAAATGATTATACATGGTTCTTTGCACTAGAATTTGAATGATGATTGAAAACTAATAAAAAAATGCATTAATTGTATTTATGACAATTTTAAAATTATGACATTTTAGAGTTCATTGTTGTGTGAATAAAATGATACTATTGCATGAAATATTTTCATAAATAATTGTTTTTTTACCTTGATGTCCTTAAATAAAAATAAAATAGAAACATTGGCCTTAATGAATGTCTTGATTTCATTTTAAAAGAAAGTGTTTGTGTATCTTAAGAGTACAAATTATTCTTCATTTAATGCATTGAAAATTAAAAATTATAAACTCCATTGAGCTTGGTAGAGGGAGTAAATTTTGAATGGTTTTGTGAGGTGCTAAAAAAAGAGGAGAAGGAGAGTTTTTTATGTTGTCATCATTAGCGCAAGAGGAACATATTGAGTGGGATTCAAAATCCTAATTGTATTCTTGTCCTTGTCTATTGAGGATATTTTTCTATGACTATTGGGAATATTATGCGATGTGGGGAAAGAATCATGAGGGGCATATTAAGATATCTTACATGTCTTCCTTGTCTCACCTCAAGGATAGGAATAATTTGTGAGCTTAAGTCTAGGATTTTATGGATTGAGCTAGAGGACACCTACATTTCTCCTATTTTTGCCTTTGATAAGTTTAACCTTAATCTAGTCCCATGCTAGCTACAAATGCATCAAACATTATAGCAAATATGTCTTATTGAACTAAATGCTATTATATTTCCAATGATGAATGAAAATATAATTTAATGAAGAGCAAGGATTCAAGGGGATGATACAGCAAGCAAGTCATAATGTGTATATCTACAATATTGCTTTTATTATATGCAATATTAAAATTGGTGCCATAACAATATAGGAAATAGATAAATCTATGATCTAAAGTGCTAAAAAATAAAATATTGGAACCTAAAACTCAAAATTTTACCTTTGTGGTAGAAACACCACTAATCTACAAAAGTGTTTCCAATCCATAAAAGCATTGTTGGTGTTATTATTTTCTAATGGTAATTTTTCCAACCTATAAAATAGACAAAAAATATAAGTTAGTAGCAAAGGTATCTGTTTAGACTAGAGAAAAGTGTATGGCTCCCTTGATTAGCAGTAGACCCTTGTTCAAAATATGAGATAAACTATTGTAGAATGATGAAATAATGATTGTGTGCTTACTGATAAAAGTACCCCTAGGTGAGTGATTTTCTTCTAGTTCTTTAGCATTCTATGAGTATGAAAATAGTTTCTATTGTATTAGAAAGAGAGGGAAACAATGAAAACTAACCTATAATTTAGCAAAAATTTTGCCTAAGGATATAATAGAATGAGTTTGAACAAGGGATATTTCATTTTATAAATGATGTAATAAGGATCTCTAGTTAGGAGGTGTGTGGACCTGGATATAGAAAGTATAATAATTTAATTTATTAGTAAATATGCAAATAGGTGATGCAAGAAATAAAATGACAAGTAGATATTGTTATCTTTTGATTATTTATATTAAAGGAAATACAACCATAAGATGTAAAATGAACAAGAAATGATAAATATATGATAATGGTACTATAATATGTAGGAAAAATATAAGATAAATTTGTACAATAACTCAAAAATATACCATTAATGGATGCTCACAAAAATCGTACAATGTATTATAATGGAGGACATGAACACTTCATAATTTCAATGAAAGAACTACATTGTACTCTAACTACAAATCACTATAGTAACTTAAGTCTCACTCACACACTCTCTAAATACCTCAAGGCATATATATAGGAGGATATGTGACATGGAATTTACTCTACCCATGACTCTTCATCTACCTATCCTATGACTAATGTACATGTTAAATACATTCACATTTACATAATTGCATATTCTAACACTTGTGCATTTATTACTTTCTTGAAGTAACTACTCAAACCTTAATCTAAGATAAACTCTTAATCTATAAATGTACCCAAGGTGGTACACTGACATGTACCAAATAATTTAATATACTCTAACACCCCTATGTATTACATTATTTGGGTATTAAAGACTTTAGTCTTCAATATGATATTTATCTTGGGGGAATTTGAGATCTTCTTCATTTTGTTTTCTATTTGTATTCTGACCAAGTAGATAATTAGTATCTTTGTAAAATACTATCTTTGCTGAGAGGGCTTTAATTTAATGTTCATATATATGTTCTTCCAGTTCTTGAATTTCTTGAATCTCTTGAACCAAGTGACCTTTATGTTTCCCTTCTCTATATTGCAATTGAGGATAATTATATTGATTTTAAGAAGTATATGGATGCTAAAATTATTGTTGATGTGGACTATACTAATTTTGATATTGTCTTAATTGGAATGCTTTTTTTGATTGGCTTCCATATATTGATTTCTATGATTGAATTTGCAGTAGTTGGGACTATGTCCTTTCTTCTCACATACTTCATAATATCTATTACTCCATGGTATTCATCCTTTTGAGGATGAGGTAATATTTCTTTTTGGATTTTATTTTGAAAATAATGCATTGTTAGTCATTTCATCTTTAACTATATTTTCTACCTCATATTCTTGAAGGATATAGGCTAACTCATTAAAATATGTATGTCAGGATTTTTAAATATGTAATCAAGTGCTTGTAGCTATCTGGAAGTGATATCAGAGTTTATTGAACAAGAAACTTCAACCTTTTCTCCTAAGGTTAACATTTTTTTATTTTATTTCTACTTTCCTTAGGAATAGTTCTATAATTTTACCACTATTCACTTTTAGAGAGTTTAATTGAGTTTGAAGATTTCAGATAGTGGCTTTATTCATCCGTTCAAATATTTTGGCTAAAATTTTCCAAAATTTTGTAGATGTTCCTTCTAAACTAAATTAGGGTTGAAATTCATCTGTAATGGCAAAAGTTATTATCATTAAAGATTTTTCTTCATTTTCTTCAAACTTTTGAATCTCACTATCACCTAAACTAGGTTTATCTTTTGTTCCCTTGACTGTATCCCCAATTTTTTCAACTATCATAATTGCTCTTACTTTGTTTTTCCATGAAGAATAATTTGGACCTTTAAGTAGTTGGGATTCAGTGAGAATGAATTTGTTTTTTGTCACGATGATGTTTGTGGACTACTTTGTCTCCCTAGTTTAGGATATGTGAACTAACTTGATAAACCCTTATCGAATCTTGGATTTATCCCTTATATCTCCCAAGTGATTATAGTATGCTATGGTTTCGATAAAGGGCTTAACATCTATTATATTTCCTTTTGAGTTGATTTCCTAGTAATTTGAAGATAATAATAAACTCCTATATCACCTTATTTCTCCCTATTGATATATGCACTTTTAATTAGATGAAGTTATCTAACTTCAATACTCTATGGTTGGATTCCTTTTATCCATTTTAATGTGAATATGAGACAAGTATAAGCAATAAATTCCAACCCTTTTAAGCAATTAATAATTTTTCTTCCTTAACTTTCAATGGTTCAATTTTCTAAATTCCAATGATCTAAAGTTTGATGTAGTACTTATTATATCTCCTTAATTTGGAAATTTACAAATGATAATATTTGAAAAAGAGTAATACTTTAAGTCTTCCAAGGTATAAAATATTATAACTCTTTTTTAATTAATTTGCAAATATTATGATATTTTATTTTCAACTAGTACACTTTTGAAATATCACTTAAGGATATAAAATCCTTGTTTAAGTTTGCTTTCTAATTCACTAAGGTTGATAATTACTTATATCCCCAATGCAAATAATAAGTCACTTCAACCTTATATAATGAAGCACTTTATAACTCCTTATACTTCAAATATTGAATTATATAAAACTATACCTTACTTCAAATATTGAATGCTACAATTTGATTGGCTCTTGTTATGACGCTTTATCAAAGCTTGGACATTGTGCTTGCTAGTATTCTATGTATGGTAGTGAGCAATTAATGTTCAATATTCAATGATCACCCTCTATGATGGTTTTTCTCCTTTCTTCAATGCTCTTTGACCTCTCTTGTTGGATATTTGTTGGAGATATGTATCATATATATGTGCTCTTTTATATGGTGTCTAATAATACCATTGTCCTTATTGAAATGAGTGCCAAGTGGCACTTTACGTTACCTTAGGCCCTATGCCTTCTCATTAGTTGGTACAAGGTGTTTATTATCCTTATTGATGCATTAATCCACACAATGTAGACATGGTAATGGTCTTGGAGCATTAAGAATGATCATTCATGGGTGTTGAAATGATAATGAGGGTGTTAGTATTTCTTGGGTTCTTATTTGATTTGGCTAGAGCATTAATTAACTTGGGTTCTCCTTGGATTATTTTTCCATGTGTTAGGGATTATAGATGTTTCTACTTCCCTTGTACTAAGTGGCACAAGATAACTTACTTTGTTATGGAAAGTGGAGGCTCCTCTTTAACATGCATTCAAGATCCTCAATAAGTCTTATCACCTCAACTCCTTTGCAGGTTGTTTCAACTCTTATTCCAACATGATTTCTTGTATCTCAATGCATGGTGGCTATTCCTCAATGACTATGGATCTTCCTCAATGGTGGTGGTACTTCCTATAGTGGTTTGGATCTATATTTAGTGAGGGTAGTTGATCCAAGATCCTATTTATGTTTTCTTGGGTATGGTATCCTCCTTTGCACCTTGTTTTGTCACTTGTGCTATGTAAACCTTGTGCTATTTTTCTTTCCACCTGCACATAATACTTACAATCGTGTTATCTTACATAGACTCATTCAATGCTATAGGTTTTTTTTGCACTATGATAGGTGCTGAATTTGGTGTTTGTGGTATTGTATTGGGTGTCTTTAGAAACTGTAAGAACCTAAGTCTAACTCACTTGGATGTGTCATCAAGACATCAAAGACTATCAAAGGGAGTATAATTTTTTAGATTTAATCTACAATTTTGATTATAGAAACACTTTCTAGTTCATAGCAAAATTTGATTCACCCAACAAAACATAATCATAAGCTTAAATTAGTGTAGGCATGTTTCACCACTTTTGGGTTTATAACTACTACAAACAACCACCCAAGTGGACGAGATTGACCAAATTCTATGAAGGTTCCATTAGTGGAGTTGACTTGTCCCATTTACATCCTCGTATTCTAGCATCAGGGTCGATCCATGGTTGGGGCTATCCTCTAGGACCCATAACACCTAGAGGAGGATACTTTCTTTCTCCATACCATAGCATAAATAAATATAGGACCCATCCAATTGAATTATTCAATATTTAGTTATAAAAGGGATCAACATAATTATATGTCTAGTGTCTAACTAGTTATCCACTACTCAGATCCAGTTCAAGCCCTATCACTACATCGACCTTGGTCTTAATCACACATACCCCTTAAGATTCATGATCGTTTATTCCATACCAAACATCATGGATAACTAGAAAAGTTTAATGAGCATGGGACTTATCACTGTACTACATGACAAAAACCTAGAAAAGGCATCCCATACAAACCTTCATTATATTTTCCAACCTAGTCTTTATTTGACCAATTCTATCAAAAATTTAGTTACTTTCGAGACTTGCTTTGTGTCGGCTTGCACCTTAGAAAATTTGGGTGTATCAATATCACAATCATCCTTCTCTATGATATAAAGGAAGGAGTTATTTAGAAATAAAGACCTCTTTACACTACTTGCTCTATTTGATTCACTAAACTAGATTAATTCTATCTCATATAATAATAAAGAGATCAAAAAGTAGGAAAACTTCTCATTTCCAAAACTTATAAATTCTTTTTCTCATGTTCAAAAAAATGTATTGACAATTTATACGATATATATATATATATATATATATATATTGTGTTTACATTGCTCAACAAGAGCTTACCACTCCTTAGGTAAATAAGTCTTTATCACTTTCCAAACAACAATACATTAGTTGTAGAAATGCACAAGGACTGTTTTCCAACAATCTCATTTTATACTAATTTCATACTTAGAATTCCCAATCATAAGCTTCCCATTTTAGAATAAAATATATTAAGTCATCCTACACGTTATAGTTTAGAATATTATACTAAATAGAAGCTTTTCCAAAGAAGTATAAACTTAGATTAAGGAGGTAGCTAAATAAATCTCGGCTATACTTTTATATTGCTCTAAAAATGTTTAATTTTACCAATTATATAGATACAAATATCAAGGTTAACTTTAAGTTATTCAACCATTGAATTCTACTTTATGTCATGCCCTATGAAAGGTTTTAAAGGTATTCACACTCTACGATTTCCAAAGCATTCTTTTAATACAACAAACTCATAAATATAGTGAAGTTTCGAGTTTAGAAAAGTTAGATAACACAACATTACTTACAATTTAATAATATAATTCACCATAGTTCTAGTATTTAACTTGTGCCTTCAGAGATGTATTTAATCAATTATTAATAGCAATGCTCTATAGGTTGCTACATTATAACAGTATTCTACAAATTTATTTCTCGAGTTGTTATAGGCTAGAAATAAACAATGAATAAGATATCTTTTGCTCATTCAAATCATCAACCAAACTACTAATAGTTTTATAGGAATGTCTTTAGATATATCATTTATAATAACTCCAAATAAATGGATAGAATTATGAAGATCATCTTGTTTTCTAATGCTAAACAAAATGTATTTTTTACATCTCTTTCATCTTTGCAAACACAAAATGTTTAACAAGTAGACACCATCCATAGGGTCACAAAATTTAAATACTAGTATCTACATCTCTCAACTCTTGTACAATCTAGAAATTATAAGACAAAAGCCATCTACACGAGATTCAGTGGAATGACCATTAAGATAACATTAACCACCATCGAACCTTTCCTTCCATGGCTATGTAGTTTACTCTGCCAAACCAGTTGTGACTTCCATATTTCAAGGATTTTCATCTATAGGCGAGCTCTGGTGGTGCATCTTCATCACTTACAACTCTTGTTCATTTGAGGATTAGATTATGGTTCCTTAGATTGAAATGGATGCAACTACCATGACACGTTTAACTCTCCATGCATAACACAACATAGCAACATACAAAAATCTTAAGAGAAAAGAAGTTTATATTGGAAGATAAAATCACACATGCACATAATGGCTTTATATCAACATAGTGCATATATATCCATATTTACTAAATTACTCTCAGCTCATATATAACCACTCTCACATGTCTTTCAATTCATTATCAATCAAAAGTGTCAACATGCTAGCTATTTCATCTTCCAAAAGGTGAAAAAAGTATTTTAAAATAGATTCTAAAGAAGCTATTTTAGTTATCATGCAGTCAAATGCATCCATAAAATTCAATTCTAGAAAGCACACACATACATCTTGTGCTATATTTCATTTTCAAAAAATATATTGTGCACAATATCTGATATTCGTTCCTAGATATCATCATACACAATGTTCTCCTTTCTATGAAATTTTATTGTACAATGTTATCATTTCTATGATATTTGAGAACATGCCCATGCAATCAATAATTTCAAATAGCCAAAGTAGATATCAATTACAACAAACATCATACACTGTCATTATAGGTTTCCAATTGGCACACTTTTCTATTTGCATAAGCTATCAAAAAGAATTTAGATGGTATAAAAGAGTGACATGTGTAGTTATAATGCTCAATGATACTTTTTGGTTATCTCCTCTTTCTAGTCATATTTTTCCTCCAAGAGCAAGTTTTTTCCTCCCTCTTTATTTTTATTTGATCCTCCTTCCTCATGCACCACCATCCTCTTTTCTTCCATTTCCCATCACTCTAAAAACCTAGATATCACAACTAAACAAACTTCATGTAGTGTGCTAGATGGGAATGAAGTTTAAATCATTATTTTTAAATATATTTTCAACCATAAATGTGAAGAAATTCCAAACTCCCATTTTTTTAATAATCAAAATATTTGAAAAAGCACCTTTAAGCATAAATATTTGGGGTATTATCAACATGGAAATCATTTCCTTTTAAAATTCTCAAACAAATCTTACAATTATTTTAATAATAATTTTCCTAACTCTACCTTATAAATTAAACATATGGATACTAATTTTTAAATTCACTACTATATTAACAAGGGGTAGCTCCCATGTAAAAGACATCTTCATTGTCACCTAGACAAACATCAACATAGAACTCCAAAATAAATACACATATACATAATACTCATATGTAAATACATGTTATGCATTCACGTGAGTTTCTATGTACTCACGACAATAATCACAACTTCCCCCTTTTTACCTATTTCCATCATCCTTAGCTACCCGTACAATGAATATTCTTTAACCTGCCTACATAACACCATTAGCAGTATCACATTCCAAAGAAGAAGGCAATTTGATTCATCAATTATTTTGCTAACAAGGTTGTGTGAGGAGGGTTATTACATCCTCTGCCACTAGAAACAAACACATCCCCTATGTTTCATGGCATAATCAAATAATTCAATTATGAATATCCAATATAATCTTTCATATATGTCAAATTATTCATACCAACTTGTAAATCATTCTTCTTTTTCTTGTAGAAAAAGAAAAGAAAATCATCTTTAAATTTCAAATCATTCAAATTTGAACACTCAATTAAATCATTATATACATTATATTGCATTCAAAAAAAAATTCCAAGAGCAATCCAAATTATATATACATCACATAAGCAAGCTACTCTACTTAGTAACTCAAAACACATACAAACTACTCTACTCAGTGTCCAATTTTATATCCATATGCACATATATATCCATATTTTTTTTAAAGAAGTGTTTTTATAATGTCTATATCTACTCAAACAGATAAGGAAATTGTTGCTACATATCTACCACAATCTCCCATGTGACATTTCTATCTAAGTAGTGGTCCCACTGGAATCAACATTGCTCTTTGCGTCTTTTCCTTAGATTCTTGGTTTGAAAACCAAGCACATGAACAAGTCAAACTTCAAATTTTAGTGGATTGGTCATCCGCAATTTGGAGACATCCAAAACATGAGTAGGATCAAAAATATATTTTCTAAAGAGGGACACATAGAAGACATTGTAAATTTTGGACAGGCTTGGTGGTAGAGCAAGTATGTATGCAACAGGTCTTATCTTGGCCACAATTTTAAATGGACCCACATATCTGGATTCAAGCTTGGAAGATTTTATTGAAATTTAGTTGGTTTCACCCTTAAGAATACCTTGTCTCCCATAAAATATTCCCTCGATGTCCTCTTGAGGTTCGTGTAGCTCTTATGGTGATATACAACCTCTTTCAACTTCTACTAAATTATTTTCAATCGATCTTCCATTTCTTTGACAATTTTTGGTTTGATCATTACTCGATCTTCTGGATTATCCTAAGATAAGGTATTTTTGCATCTCCTTTCATATAATGCTTCAATTTTTTCCATACCTAGTGATGCATGATAATTGTTATTGTATGCAAATTCCACTAGGTATAAATAGTCTTCCCACTTTGCATGCTAATCCGTGTAGTATATTCTTAGCATATATTCCAATACCTGATTTACCCTTTCAATTTTCCCATATGTCTTAGGGTGATAAGAAGTATTGATATTCAATTTGATTCCCAATGCGTCATGCAATTCTTGGCAAAATTTAGAGGTGAAGCGAGAATCTCTATCATAGATTATAACCTCTGGAAACTTGTGTAGTCTTACCACTTCTCTGGAAAATTTACTAGAAATTGCAGATGAGTCATCCTGCACATTACCTGGTATATAATATGCAACCTTGGTTAGCTTATCCAATACTACCAATATAACATCATTTCTAAATATTTTTTTAGGCAAACCCACTATAAAATCCATTGAAACCAGTTGCCATTTTTATGTAGTTATCTCATGTGGGTACAACTTTCCAGTTGGATGTAGATGTTTTGCTTTCATTCTTTGGCACTCTAAACATATAGCCACATAACTTGTGATATCATTTTTCATTCCTAGCCAAAAATAAGCTTTTATCAAGTCCTTGTGCATGTTCACCCCTCTATGATGTGCATAATAAGGAGTATTATGTGCCTCCTTCAAAATGGTTTCTCTCAATCCCTTTGTACTAGGAACTACCAATTTATTCTTATAAAATAATAGATCATTTTTAAAAACAAAGTTTGCATTCTTTCTAGGTTCTTGCTCAACTTGATCACTACAAATCTAATAAAATTCATCTTTTCCTTGCAATACTTTGATTTTATTTATTCGATCATAATGGTATTTTGATATTGTAGTTATGCTCCCTCTCCTACTTAGAGTGTCAAAAATATTATTCTCCTTACCTTTAATATACTCGATGCAAAAATCATACTCAGCTAAAAATTTTATCCAACATTTTTTCTTGGCATTCAATAAAGGTTGAGTAAATATGTATCTTAGACTCTGATGATCTATCTTTAATTCAAATGGTTTTCCCAACAAATAGTGTCTTCAAAACTTTAGTGCATGTACAACCACTACGAAATCCAAATCATGAGTGGCATAATTTATCTCATGCATCTTAAGTTTTCTAGACTAATAGGCAATAACCACATCACCCTAGGCCAAAACCCCACCTAACCCCTTAATGAATACATCACTACACACCATAAATTTCTTGTTAGGATCAGGTAATTTTTAAAAAGGTATGGTTGTCAACCTTTCTTTTAAATCTCGAAAAGCTTCCTCACATTGCTCTATCCATTTGAAGGCTTTACATTTCCTTTGAAGATTTATAATGGGTTGGGTAATTCTTGAAAATCCTCTAAAAAATGTCTATAATATCCTGCAATCCCCATTAAGCTTTGCACCTCAGTCGCATTATTACATGCTGGCCAATCAACAATTGCTTCTATTTTCTTGGGATCTATTACAATCCCCTCATCAAAATATATGTGTCCCAAATATTGTACTTGTGGAGTATGAAACACACATTTTGATAATTTTCTATGCAATTGATTCTTTTTAAGAATCCCAAACACAATTATCATACGTTGATCATGTTCCTCTTTTTTTTTGGAATAGATCAGTATGTCATCCAAAAATACAAGCACAAACTAGTCCAACTACTTTTGGAAAATGCTATTCATGAGATTCATGAATGTGGATAGGGTATTAGTTAGCCCAAAAGGTAGGATAGTAAATTCAAAATATCCATACCTTATCCTAAATTTTGTTTTATATGTGTCTTCTTCTTGTATTCTCAACTGATGATAACCATATCGTAAGTCAATATTTGAGAAGATGGTTTCTCCTTTTAATTTATTGAATAGGTCATCAATTCTAGGTAACGAATACCTATTTTGGATAGTTACCTTATTTAGCATTCAATAATCAATGCACAACCTCAAGGTACTATCTTTCTATTTAACAAACAATATAGGAGCTCCCCAAGGTGACACACTTGGCTTAATTAGTCATTTTTCTAGCAAATCTTGGAGTTGTGTTTTGAGCTCTTGTAGCTTCATGGTAGTCATTCTATATGGTACCCTTGCAATAGGTGTAGCTCCAGGTAAAAATTCAGTAGAAAATTTAAACTCCCTCTAAGGAGGTAACCCTAAGAGGCCCTTTGGAAACACATCCCTGAATTCTCTCAACACAGGATATTTTTGAAAGAGGTTGAATTCCATTTTAGTTTCATATTTCTTATTTATATTAACTATGAATATCATTGATCAGTTGGGTAGCCGAAGATATTTCTAGTTACTATGGATTTGAAGACAAGATTGCTGCCCCAGGAGGACCCATTGTGGAAACCTCTAGATCCTCTTCTAGAGAGACATAGTTCTTTTGCAGATTTGTTAAAGGATAAATCTCCATCAAATACTACAGAAGCACAAAAAATTGCATTAAAAATACTCTTTACGGCTATTGGAAATAGATCAACATCTCAACGAGTTAATGGATGCTTGGCACGGTAAGAATCAATGCCAAATATTGTCATTGAGCAAAGTATGGTCGAAGAAACATTTTTATATAGAGCCAATCATGATTTGATATGTAAATTCATGGGTATTCACCCTACTCTATTTTTTTTGCATTCCTGGGTCCGGTAAAATTGGGAGCCTCTTGGTGAGTATTCTTTCTAGTTTATTAGCAATGGATATTTTATTTTTAGTTTTTCTTCACTTGTCGATAGAAATATGGCTTTCGAATCAGAAAAGAGGAACCATGGTCTGGCAGGATTATTTGTTCAACCCTGGAGAGTGGGATTTGATCGTCGAATTGAACCCACTGTTGTCTCGGTTTGGATCTTTTTGTATGCTCTTCCAATGGATTTTTGGAGTGAGCAGGTATTGTAAATTATCAATAATTCCCTTGGAAGACATTTGGGTGTTTCCAAAGATACAGTACAAGGAAACACAGTTGTTTATGCAAGATTATGTGTGGAAATAGATCTTAGCCAGCCTCTACCGGTAGAGGTGGAACTTGAACTTGTAGGACTATCTTGGATTCAACAACTAGATTATGAGGCATTGCCCTTCATATGTAGAGTTTACCACAAATATGGGCATTTGGCCCGATCTTGCCCAAATAATATGAACATAAAAATGGATGCTCCTATAGGAATGTAAAATCTTCCTAATGAGGGTAATTCAACTATCAACAAAGAACCAACCGATATTTCTTAGGGTAAAGAAGCACAAGGAGATGGTTTTGAAAAACCCAAAAGAAGGAGAAGGCAAAAAAAATATATGGTAAAGAGCAAACCCAACTCAAGTCCTCCAATAGGTATGAGATATTTAAGACACTAATGGACCATGAAGAAGAAAAATTCATGGAATGAGTGGATGGGAATAATGAAAATAATAACAACTTTGTTCAAGATCCTCTTTCATCTCCCCCCATCATAGAGCAAGTAATTGAGTGTAGTGAGTTACTGCAGTCAGAGAGTGTAGGGGTATTGATAGTGCATAACCAAGAGCAACCAATAATTAAGGATTTCAACATGGGCATAGCAGAAAAGAATAGAGAAATGCAAACTCTAGGGATAACTCAAGTGGAAAAGAGATAAAAAAATAGTAGCTCTCAAGGAGTCAGTAGAAAATCAAATAAGGAATTGATAGCAGTTCAAGGAGACAAACTGATCATTGGAGAATCGATGAGGCTAATATATTTTTACTGCTCTCAAGGTAACCAATGATTATACAATCATGGAATGTTAGGGGTTTAAATAGTAGAACTCATCAATCTGCTATTCGTAGTCTCTTATAAAAATGTAAATTTGATTTTTGCTTATCCAGGAGACAAAAATGCCATTAGAACTGTCAACATTCTGTTCACTAACAAAGACACCCACCTCCAGTGGATCGCCACCAATGTTTACGGACCTAACAGTCCTGTTAATAGAAGATTACTGTGGGATAACATTTTTGCAATGCACAACAACTTTGTAGACTTCCCATGGATGCTCTATGGCGATTTCAATTCTCCCCTCCATTTTTTTGATAAACAAGGAGGCAATCCAATCACCAACAATTGCATAGAAGACTTCAGCGAATTTGTCAACCACAATGAGCTAATGGACATGCCGCTTCAAGGGTCCAACTACACATGGAGCAACAGACGAGCTGGAATCCATCACATCCAAATCTGGCTTGATAGATTTCTCTTATCCAAATAACTCATTCCTGTTTTTGATGATGACAGGCTTCATAGCCACCCAAAAATTGGGTCCGACCATAATCCCTTAATTCTAGATTGTTCTCGCCCCTAACAAATATTCAAAACCCCTTTCAGGTTCGAGAAGATGTGGCTCACTCATCCAGATTTAGGGTGGTGTATTCGCCAATGGTGACAGTAGTACTTCTGTCCAAACCCTCTTACGAATCTATTCCTCAAACTAAAAGTGGTCAAACTCAAGCTGAAATGCTGGAACAGGGATGTCTTCGGCAACCTCTTCACTGAGAAAAATATTTTGATGGATGAGTTGAAAAGGGTAGAAAATCTAATTCAGGGAGGAGATCTGAGGGCCGAAACTTTCCTTGAAGAAAAGAGCCTTCTTTCAAACTTTCACAATGCCTTGGCTAAGGAAGAGACATTCTGGAGGCAAAAATCCAGAAACCTCTGGCTCAAAGAAGGAGACACCAACATGAAGTTTTTCCATTCTTCCACCATGCATCACAGAGGCTCTAATAAAATATCTGAGCTGACCAAGGCTGATGGATCCATTGTTTCTAAAATCTAAGCAATCAGACAAGAAGTTGTTTGCCATTTCCAAAAACACTTAGGACCAAGCACTGACTGCCATCCTCGCACCTCAAGTTCTCTGCTACAAAACATTTCAAAGTTGGTGTCCAACAATGATAATGGAAAATTGCTTGAAAGCTTCACTGAAGAGGAGATCAAAGAAGCTTTGTTCACAATGGAACCTGATAAGGCCCCCGGACCTGATGGCTTCCCTCCCCATTTTTTTCAATATTTCTAGGATATTGTGGGCCAAGATGTCGTTGCTGCAGTTAAATTCTTCCAGAGAGCCAAAAATATGTCAAGAGAATCCAATTCCACTTTCATTGTGTTAATTCCCAAGTCCAACGATCGTGCTTCTCTATCTGACTTCAGATCGATTAGCCTCTGCAGTTTCATTTACAAACATATCACCAAAGTTATGGCTAATAGGTTGAAATACATCCTTCCCTCCATCATCGATTAGCGCCAAGGGAGCTCGGTCAAAGGCAGATTCATTTCGTATGGAGTGATAACTATCCATGAATTGGCCCACTCGGCATCTAAAAACAAAAAGCCCAGCATGTTCGTTAAGCTTGACATGAACAAGGCTTTCGATTGGGTTTTCTGGAAATTCATTTTTGAAGTCCTAAAAAATTTTGGGTTTCACAAATATTGGATCAAGATGGTTTGCGAGTGCATCTCGACTGCTTCGTTCTTGATTCTTATCAATGGTTCTCCTGTAGGTTTCTTCCAAAGTTTCAAAGGCATCCGTCAAGGGGACCCTCTGTCCCCCTTTCTCTTCATCATTTTGGTCGAAGCCCTTGGAAGAACCCTCTCAATTGCCTGCAACAGTGGTCTTGTTTCTGGGATCAAACTAGCCTCAACATCCAAAGCCATATCCCATCAATAGTTTTTTGATGATACTATTTTATCCTCTCACGCTTCCATTCTCCAAGAAAAAATCATTAAGAACATTCTTGATTCTTATGAAGAGGTGGCTGGTCAGAAAGTCAACTACCGCAAAAGCAAGCTATACTTTCTCAATACTCCCACTCACAGACAAAATAGGATTGCGGAGATCCTTGGGTGCATCATTGGGAGCCTTCCAACTACTTATCTTGGATTATCGCTTTTCCATAGTAGATCAGTCTCGGCTATGTGGAACCCTATTTTAGATCGCCTCAACAAGAAACTTTTGGGGTGGAAAAGCTCAATGCTCAGCCAGGCAGCCAAAGCCACTCTGGTCCAAGATTACCTCCAAAGTATCCCCATTTTTTTCTTATCTATCTTCAAAGCTCTAGCTACCATCTACCAAAAAATTGAACAAATTTAACGAAGATTCCTTTGGGCTAGAAACGAAAACAAGAATAAATTTTTGCTTGTCGCTTGGGACAGGGTCTGTTCCAAGAAAAAGGATGGAGGGATCGGATTCATAGACATTAAGCGGATGAACATGGCCCTCATTGCAAAACAGGACTGGAGACTTACCATCAATGAAAAAGTCACTTGGATTGATATCATTAAAGCTAAGTACCTCCATCAGATTTCCTTTCTTGGAGAGCACAACCTCCCCATCGAATCCCACTTTTGGAATGGCATAATAAAAACAAGGAAAATCATCATGGAAGGCTTAAGGTGGTGTATAGGAACTAGAATGACCATTCATTTCTAGGATGACCCGTGGATCCGTGATAAACCTCTCAGCCATGATCTGCATCTTGCAGTGCTCAAGGATATCACTAAAGCCACCTTTAGAGATAAGGTGTGCCACTTCATTAACCAAGGTCCTACAAGACCCGAATGGAAACACTTGGCCCTTAACAGACCCAGGCATATCACCGAGGCTCTCAGGAGGTTACAAAACTTGGTGAGGACCTACATCATCCCGAGCTCACACAAAGATGATTCCATGGTCTGGAACCTTGAAGAATCTAGAAATTTCACTGTTAAATCAGCCTACTACAATCAAGAAACTCCCACAGATGGTTGGGACTTATCAAACCAGGTCTGGGTTCCCAAGATCATTCCCAAGGTCAAATTATTTTGCTGGTTGGCCATTCAAAATAGAATCCTCACCATTGACAACTTGATTATTAGAGGGTTACTCATTCCCAATTGGTGTATTCTGTGCAAAAACGCCTATGAGTCCACTTCGCATGTTTTTCTAGAATGTCCCTTTTCCCTAGCAGTTCTCAACCAGGTCCATAACACCTTTGTCATCTCCACAGTCCTCCCACATTCCATTCCACTCCTTATTAAGTAATGGCCCCGACATTTCAAGAGCAACCAACTAAAATTCATGTGGCAAGCTTGCCTCCACCTTTACCTGTGGCAAATTTAGATCGAGAGAAACACCAAAATTTTCAAAAATCAAGCCACTGATAAGAATATTATCATTGTCAAAATCATGACCCTTGCTGCAGAGAATGTCTCTCTTGTTTCGTCTCCAAAACCCCCCCTCCTGGATTAGAATCGAATCTAACCAGATTTTTCAATCTGTCTAACACTTATGTTTTGCCCCGTATTTATGTTGACAGGTTTGTCATCAAGTGGGTCTTACCTCCTTCTGGGTGGCACAAGCTCAATTTCGATGGTGCGGCTAAAGGCAACCCAGGAGTGGCTGGCAGAGGGGGAATTCTCAGAAACCACAGAGGAGAAATAATTTTGGCCTTTGCCCAAAACCTAGGAATTCAATCCAACAATATGGCAGAAGCACGGGCCCTGTTCCAAAGTTTGATCCTCATGGAAGGGTTGACCATCAATAAACTTATCATCGAGGGAGACTCATTGCACTGTATAAACTGGCTCAATGGTATTGCTAAGCCTCCCTAGGCCCTTGGTTTGATTTTTCAAGATTGCAAGGCCCTAATTGGCAATTACCCAGAATTAGTCATTAAGAATCAATACAGGGAAGGAAACAAAGCTGCGAACTGGCTTGCTAACAAGGGAGTCGACGAATCTGACATTCAAGTGTGGAGAGACTCCTTTCCCATCGACCTAAGGAAAGATCCTACAAATTTCAATGTTTGTACAATGTGATATGGTGCCAAGGGATTGGGTTCGTATGCTGACGAGACTTGTCGCGATATCACGACACCTTTTCCTTCTTCTCCTTCGACAACGAAAATGCAACATGTCGCGATATCGTGACACTTTTCACCTTTGGTCACGAAAATGCAACATGTCACGATATCACGACACTTTTTCTATATCGTCCCTATTGTTGCAACTTGTTGCGATATCGCGACACTTTTTCCTCCTTCAGTCATGGCAATGCAACATGTCACAATATCGTGACACTTTTTCTCTTTTGGCATCGTTGTTGCAACATGTCGTGATATCGCGACATTTTTTTCTCCTTCGGTCGCGACAAGGCAACATGTCGCGATATTGCGACACTTTTTATCTTTCGGCCTCGTCGTTGCAACATGTCGTGATATCACGACACTTTTTCCTCCTTCTGCCACGACAATGCAACATGTAGTGATATCGTGACACTTTTTCTCTATCAGCTTCATCTTTGCAACATGTGATATCGTGACACTTTTTCTCTATTAGCTTCGTCTTTGCAACATGTAGCGATATCGTGTCACTTTTTCCTCCTTCAGCCATGACAACGCAACATGTCATGATTTTGTGACACTTTTTCTCTTTCGGCCTCGTCATTGCAACTTGTCGCGATATCGCGACACCTTTTTGTCCTTCAGCCGCAACAATGCAACATGTCGCGATTTCGCGACACTTTTTCTCTTTTGGCCTCATCATTGCAACTTGTCACGATTTCGTGATACTTTTTCCTCCTTCGGCCATGGCAATGCAACATGTCACGATATCATGACACTTTTTCTCTTTTGGCCCCATTTTTGCAACTTGTCGCGATATCGAGACACTTTTTTCTCGTTTGGCTGCGACATTGCAACATGTTGCGATATCGTGACACTTTTTCTCTTTCGGCCTCGTCGTTGCAACTTGTCGCGATATCGCGACACCTTTTCTTCCTTCAACCACGGAAATGCAACTTGTCACGATTTCATGACATTTTTTATCTTTCGGCCGAGACGATGCAACTTGTCACGATTTCACGACACTTTTTCTCCTCTTGCCACGATGCTGCAACTTGTCGCGATATCGCAACACTTTTTTTCCTATGGCAGCGATGATGCAACATGTCATGATATCGCGACACCTTTTCTCTTTGGCCATGATAATGCAACATGTCACGATATCGTGACACCTTTTTCTTCTTTGTCCGTAGCAATGCAACATGTCGCAATATCGTGACATTTTTTATCTTTTTGTCGAGAAGATGCATCACGTCACGATTTCACGACATTTTTTCTCCTTAAGCCACGATGATACAACTTGTCGCGATATCGCGACACTCTTTCTCTTCAGGCCATGACACTGCAACATGTGATATCGCGACACCTTTCCTCAATTGGCTGCAACAATACAACTTGTCACGATATCGCGACACATTTTCTCCTGGGGTCACGACAATGCAACATGTCACGATATCGTGACACTTTTTCTCCTAAGGTCACGAAAGTGCAACATGTCATGATATCATGACATATTTTCTTCTTTGGAATCAACGATACAACTTGTCGCAATATCGCGACACTTTTCCTCACTTGGCCGCAACAATACAACATGTGATATCGCGATGCCTTTTCTCCTGGGGTCGTGACAATGCAACATGTCATGATATCATGACATTTTTTCTCCTGGGGTCGCGACAATGCAACATGTCACAATATCGCGACATATTTTCTTCTTTGGCCACGACAACGCAACTCGTCGTGATATCGCGACACTTTTTCCTTTTCGAAAGTGATGTTGCAACATGTCACGATATCGCGACACTTTCTCTTCTTCAACTGCGATGCTGCATTTTTTCAGGATTTTGCGACATTATTTCCACCCTTGGTCGTGACAGTGCAACATGTCACGATATCTTGACACCTTTTCCTCCTTGCCTTTTCTCTATGCAATGGACCGTGAAATTAAAACATGTCACGATATCGCGACACCTTTCTTATTATGGTGTTTGGATTTTTCTTTGATCTTTAGCTCTTGGGCATCTTCGGTTGGTTTGGAAAACATGTAAAAAATACTTGTACAAGGTTCAGGGACCTTTCAACACCCTTTCAACCAATCAAAAAAAAAGAAAAGTTAACAGACTTTAGAGGGGTGCTGGTCATATGGAAGTTGCTTCCAAAGGGGCCTTAGGGGGGATGGTTACTCTTTGGAACTCTCTTAATGGACTGTAATAGAACATATAGCTTGGAGGGGTGTTCTCACATCATATTTTAGAAATAATGTCACAACTAAACATGTTTTAATCACAAATTTTTATGGGGCTCAAAACCTAGATGGTTAGATGCATCAATGGAAAGTTGTGCATAACATGAGAGTCTCAAGGGAAGAGTTAGACTGGATTATTGCTAGGGATTTTAATGCTAAATTATCCTCTAGAGATCAGGAAGGAGGAACCCCAATTTTGGACCCAAGGGATCGAATTATGATTGCCCAAGTCTAGGTATTACACTTGATGAATATTAAATGCCCTGGAACCAACTATACTTGGACTAATAAGAGGAGAGAGTCACATAGTAGGAAGGTGAAGTTAGACCATTTTTTGGTTTTAGAGGAGGCATTTGTAAAATGGAATATAAAATTTCAAATTTTGGAGGGTCCAGTTTCAGATCACTTTCTATTTTTTTTGGAAAGAGGTATCAAGATAGTGCGACATCACAAACCATTTAAATTTGAAAATTTTTGGTTACAAAAATAGGAACTTTGAAATAAAATTCCATAGTGGTGGGAAGAAGATAACCCAACATATGGGACAGTAATGTTTAGATTCCACAAACAACTTCATTATGTCAAAGATCCTGAAACAATGGAGGTGAGCTAACAAGATAGACTTCCAGGTCCAAAGAGCTCCATTGGTGGCCAGATAGGATGAGTTTCAAAAACACTTGAGGGAAGGAACATTTATAGAGAAGCTCAAAGAATAGGATGATGCATTGTGTAAAGCAGTTGATGACATTGACAACCAAGAGGAGACCTACTGGAAAAAAAGAGTAAGAACCACTTGGTTATTAGAAGGTGATAAAAATACCAAATTTTTCCATCGGACTGCTTGTGCTATAATACAAATGAACAACATGGAAGCTCTTCAATATGAGAACAGACACTCCTTTGATACAATTCCAGGTATGCATTTCCATTCAATGGATTATTTTTCTAAACTATTTAAGGAAAGTATGGTGCAAGATGAAGAGGCTCAAAAAGAAGTTATTGATGTCATACCCTCTATTATCTCTGAAGAAGAAAATCAGGACCTACTTAAACCCATTAATAGATAGGAACTGAATAATTTAGTCTTTGGAATGAGCACCAAAAAACACCAGGTCCAGATGGCTTTCCAATTGAGTTTTTTCGAGGATAACTTGGAGGAGGATGTAATGGTTGTTATAGAGGAGTCCAAAGGTAGTAAAAGAATGCTTAAAGTATTAAATCATACTTCTATTACCTTAATTACAAAATGGGAGGAGGGGGTACATATTTTATATTATAGACCTATTGTCTTATGCAATGTCATATATAAAATAATCACAAAGGTAATGGTTGAGCGGCTAAAACCTCTTTTACATAGCATTATATCCTCGGAGCAAGGGGGTTTTGTAGAGGGTAGGCAGATCTTGGATGGTTTGGTTCTATCTCGGGAGGTAATCCATTCAATCTAAACATCTGGTAATAGAGGAATGTGCATAAAATTAGATATGTCAAAGGCTTATGATAGGGTGGAGTTGAGATTCTTGTCAAAGATGATGGCAGCCTTTGGTTTCTCTCAGGATTGGATAGAATGGGTCATGAGTTGTGTTTCTATTCCAACATACTCAGTGTTAATCAAGGGTCTTCTCTCACAACTATTTAGAGCTACTTGAGGCCTTCATCAAGGAGATCCTTGCTCTCCCTATATTTTTCTTATATTGGCTGAAGGATTGGGTAGACTCATATTGAGGAGAAGACAACAAGGTTTGCTAACAGGTATCAAGGTGGGTGAGGAAGTTTTGACTCACCTACAATTTGTGGATGACACAAGATTGGTAGGAGTGGCCAGATTCATGGAAGCAATAATGATTAAAGATAAACTTAATGTCTACCTTAGGGCTACAAACCAAGTCATCAATGATAAAAAATCCAAAGTGGTCTTTTTCAATCTTGATCAAAGGCTTCAGGATAGAATTTTAGAGATCTTGGGATTCACAAGGACTTATCTCCTAGTGGTATACTTGGGGGTCCATTTGCATTTAAAAAAACTAAAAATAGATATCTAGAGGAATATTTTGGACTATATCAAGGACAAAATTAATCATTGGTCTCACAAATGGTTAATCTATGGGGGTAGATTAACATTTTACAATCAGTCATTCAGGCCATGCCAATTTATAAATTTTCTATCCTTGTTGTCTCACATACCATATGGAAAGAGTTGGACAAGATGGCTAGAAAATATTTATTGTAAGGAGTAAAAGGAGAGAGGAAATGGGCCTTAGTAGGTTGGGAGAAATTAAGTCAGCCCAAGGTAAAATGAGGTTTGGGAATGAGAAGATCAAAGTTAAATAATAAATCTTTGGCTGGAAAGCTTTACTGGAGGTGTATTTCCCAACCAACTTCTTTCTTCAGTAGAATATTAACTAGTAAATATTTGGGACAGGTAAACCCAAATGAGGTGGGTCATTTCCCTTTGGATGGTAATGTATATGTAGTGTGGTAGGCTCTCAAGTTAGGATCTCAGGTAGTAAAATATCGATTATTTTGGAAAGTGGGGAGAGGGGAGAAGGCACGATTTTGGACAGATTCATGGGATCAATACCCACCTATCATTTTTGAATTTACTGAACTATAACCAATAAAAATAGCCATATAAACCAGGGGGTAGCTCCAAATTGAAAGTTATTTCAACACTAATCAAATGGGGGATTATAAGTTTAAGCAGTTTAAGAATTTGGATGAGTGGCCAATTTCAATCCCTCCATATTTGACACCCATCATGACTAAAATCTTGGCAGAAATATTTCTCATAGGTAGAGATGAGGAAGATGAATTATCTTGAGGCTATGGGAGCCTTGGTGTCTACACAGTGAAGTATGGATATGATAAGATCCTTCCAAAGCCTCCTCTTCATACATATCATGTTGAATATTGGAGAAAGATTTAATAGTCCAAGGGTTGGTCAAAAGTAAACTTTTTTTCCTGACAGTTCATGCATAATGGAATTATTAATTTTGATAATCTCTGATGTAGGGGAATCATTGGTACATCTCAATTTATTTTATTCTACAAGAGTGAGGAAACAACTGATCACTTGATGTTTGAGTCCCCATTCTTGTGCCAGATTTGGGAGAGATGG